>JAQZBX010004753.1:0-58882 GCA_029593785.1 Cabassous unicinctus | reverse complement strand
TTGTGAGAAAACAGTTCAAGATACCATTTGGGGAGTAAGACATTGAAAGGTTTTGTACATTAGATCAAGGGACACATATATCTTGCCTTCAGAGAGCAAACAGCCTACGTGGAGCGACTGGCTTACTGCTTAGCTGCTTTGATCAGACTATGATGGGGGCATTCCCTGGGAGGAAGAGTGATCTGGGAGGGGGCAGAGTTGTTTCTTTGTGTTCAGTTTGGCCAGCTGAGCCCCCACGGAATCTTGGAAGGGACCTTGACCCAATGGGGAAAGGAGAGGGGGATCTCCTCATGCAGGCTGTCATGGCTAGCCACCCAGGTAAAGAAAGGAATTAGATTAGAGAGAGGGCAGGGACAGACAGATGCCTAATCAGCAATACTCTGGCAAACTTAGGAATCTAAACTGCTGTAGGGAAAGTGAGTTGATAGCTTTTGGAAAGGGTAACTAGCCTAAGGAGACACTTTAGCTCAGTTGAGGAATTTCCACCTTGCATGTATAGGGTCCCTGGTTTGATTCCCAGCTCTTAGAGGAGTGATCCACCAGGTTTTCAGGCATCTAGCTGATACTTTGACAGGATAGACATTCATTTTGCATTAGGTTTTCTTGGATCATATATACATATATATATATATATATATATTTTATTTTTTTTAAGTTCCTTTTTTATTTTCCTTATTTTACTTGCTAAAACACAGTTGAAAACCTACACAGGGCAGGTTGCAGGGTGATTGATGAACAGTGGCAGCCTGAGAAGATCCTTATGGGCTAAAGAGGGAAGGCTATTTTTCCTTGTTTGTTTGTTTTTTTCCCCTCCTTTTTAAATTAGCTGCTGCATCTTGTTTCTTGTTTATTGTGTTTCCCCTTTCTTTGTTTCTTTTTATTTTTTCTTTATGGATTTGTTCTACCTATGGTATTTAATTTCATTCCTCCTTTTTTCTATTTTCTATTTTCTGCTGTTGTTCTTCCATTTCACCTCTGTTTGGTATTCAGTTTTTCTTCTTTTTGTTTCTATTCTCTGTTTTTCTCTGTTTTCTTTCTTTTTTTACTTTTTTTTTCTCTCTTCTTTTTTTGCTTTTCTCTTTTCTCAAAATTCTGGCCTTTTAATTCACTATATATCTCTCTATTCTGTTTCTCATTTCATTGTTTCTACTCCACTTTTTATTCTTATTCCTCTGTACTTCCTACTTGTATTAATTATTCATTTTCCTAGGTCTTATATGGTTCTGTTTCTACCTTATACTATTCTTTTTCTCTTCTTATATCTTTCCTTTTTTCTGGTCCTAGTTTTCTTTTTTTTTTTCGAAGAGAACATAGACAACGGCAAGGAAATAAAATAAGAGGGATGGAGAGTCAAAGTGAAACCTTACCACAACACACACAAAAAACCCATAAAATAAAATGCTAGAGTAGAAAGAGAAGCTAATCAATTGAATAAACCCATTAAGATAAACAGATGCCTAGACACCAACAAAAAATTGCAAGCCATACTAAGAAACAGGAAGATTAATAAAGTTGACAAACCCTTAGCTAGACTGACAGAGAAAGAAAGAAGATGCAAACACATTAAATAAGAAATGAGGAAGGGGATATCTTCACTGATGCCACAGAAATAGAGTATCATAAGAGGATACTTTTTAAAAATTGTATGCCAAAAAGATGGATAATTTAGAAGAAATGGACAAATTCCTAGAAATGCACAGGTAGCCTACACTGATGAAAGAATAAATTTTCTTCTTTCAACTCAACAGAGCAATCAGAAGTAACAAGATAAAATTAGTCATCAAAAACCTCCCAACTAAGAAGAGCCCAGGATCAGACAGCTTCACAGGTGAATTCTACCAAACATTCTGGAAAAACTAACACAAATTCTGCTTAAACTCTTCCAAAAAATAGAAGTGGAGGGAACATTTCCTAACTCATTCTATTATGCTAACATCACTCTAATACCAAAGCCAAACAAAGATGTCAGAAGAAAGGAAAACTATAGGTCAATCTCTCTAATGAACCTAGATGCTAAAATCCTCAGCAAAATACTTGCTAATTGTATTCAACAACATATTAAACAAATTAATCGTATAATGGTTCCTAACACCCATGCTTCATCGCCTCTCATGAGATGCATTGCACAGGGCCGAAGCACTGGTGATCATCGAGGCCTGGGCTATACTGACCCAGATCAATCAAATTTATAATAGGGGCCATTGGTAAAAAGGGCTTCACTTTGCCTCTTAATTGGTTACATCAAACACCCATATGGGTAGAACAATGGCCCCTTTCTCAAGAAAAACTAAAAGCCCTTCAATCTTTAGTTCAAGAACAATTAAAAGCTGGTCATATAGAACCCTCCACTAGCCCCTGGAATTCACCGGTATTCGTTATAAAAAAAGAAATCAGGGAAATGGTGAAAGATAACAGATCTTAGGGAAATAAATAAAGTAATTCTGCCTATGGAAGCCCTTCAACCTGGCCTACCACAGCCCTCTATGATACCTCAGGATTGGTTTTTGATTATTATTGATTTAAAAGATTATTTTTTTACTATTCCTTTACATCCTAAAGATAGAGAAAAATTTGCCTTTTCAATTCCTGCTCTTAATAATCAAAGTCCTAGACAAAGATTTCAATGGTGTCTGTTACCTCAAGATATGTTGAATAGCCCAACGTTATGTCAATTATTTGTAAATCAACCTTTACAAAAGATTAGTGAAAGATATCCAAATGCTTTAATAATTCATTATATGGATGATATTTTATTTGCTCATCCCAGCATAAATATATTGCAGAATTTGTTTCAGTTTAGCTTACAAATTTTTTCACATTTTGGGTTACAAGTAGCGGGAAAAAAATTCAGAGAGAAACTCCTTTTACCTATTTGGGTTTTCGAGTAACTTCTAATACAGTGGCTCCTCAGAAAGTGCAAATTCATCAAGATAAACTGCTTACCCTTAATGACTTCTAAAAATTGTTGGGGGTTATTAATTGGATTTGCCCCATGTTAGGAATTCCTACTTATGCCCTTTCACATCTTTTTGTGACCTTGAAGGTGTCTTTTTGACACCTTGAATGGAGATTCAGACCTTTCGAGTCCTAGGACTCTTACTCCTGAAGACAAAGCTGAGTTACAATTGGTAGAACAAACAATACAAGAAGGCCAATTAACATAGGTCGATCTTGCCAAACCTATTCAATTTATTATTTTTCCTACCTTACATTCTCCTACTGGACTTTTTTGGCAAGATGGGATATTAGAATGGCTTTTCTCACCTAACAAATCCCTAAAAATTTTAGATTCCTATGTTGATAAAATTTCCCATTTGATCAGAAAAGGCAGGGCTCCTTTGTGTCATCTTATAAGCAGAGATCCAGACTGTATTTTATGTTCTATGTCTAAAGAAGAAATTACTCATTTAGTTACAGTGAGCTCTTCTTGGCAAATTGCTCTAAGTGATTTCATTGGCATTATTGATAATCATTTTCCATCTTCTAAATTATTACAGTTTTTGAAACATACTTCATGGGTTTTACCTTCTATTACTAAAAACCACCCTCTTCCGCATGCTGTCACATATTTTACAGATGGAAGCAGTAATGGACGGGCTTGTTTTACTGGACCACACCATCAACAGGTCTGGCAAACACCTTACACTTCAGCACAAAAAACAGAACTTGATGCTGTAATAAAATTGTTACAAACTCTCTCAGACTCTCTTAATATTGTTTCTGATTCTGCTTATGTTTGCCAAGTTTTGTCTCACATAGAGACTGCTCATATTGTATCTCATGATGAACTTTCACAAATGTTTTTTAATTTGCAGCAACTTGTATGGAATCGTGCTTCCCCCTTCTTTATCACTCACATTTGATCCCATTCTCATTTGCCTGGTCCTTTAGCAACTGCTAATGACATAGTAGATAAGTTAGTTGCTCCAATATAAACTGCTATTGATTTTCATAACAATACCTATGTGAATGCCAAAGGTTTGAAATACAAATTTCCTGATCTTACTGTAGAACAAGCTAAACATATTATTCGCTCTTGCCCCACATGCGGCCCAATTCATAATTCTCCAATACCGTCTGGTGTAAATCTGCGAGGTGAACAGCCTAATGCATTTTGGCAAGTGGATGTTACACATGTTCTTTCCTTTGGATGTTTCAAATATGAACATGTCACTATTGATACTTAGTCTCATTTTCTCTGGGCATCAGCTCATACTAGTGAAAAGTTTACTGCTGTGCAATCTCATCTTTGGCAATGTTTTACTATCATGGGTATTCCTTTGCAAATTAAAACAGATAATGGTCCATCTTATATGTGCCATTCATTTGCACGTTTTTGTGCCACTTGTTGTATTACTCATGTTACCAATATCCCCTATAACCCTAAAGGACAAGCTATTGTAGAACGTGCTAATCAAACCTTAAAATATATGCTTCAGGAAAGTGGGTGTGGCTCAGTGGATAGAGCTCCCATTTACCATATGGGAGGCCCCGGGTTCGCTTCCCGGGGTCTCCTTGTGAGGGCAGGCTGGCCCACGGGGCCCGTGGGCTGATGCAGCAAGACCTCACAGCAAGGGGGAGATAAGCAGACATGGAGGGAACACGCAGCGATGGACACAGCAAGCACAAGCAGCTAGGGGGGGATAAATAAATAAATAAAAAATAAAAAATAAAATATATATATATGCTTCAAAAACAAAAAGGGGGGAATGGTGATGGTATGATAAACACTCGTGATCAATTAAATAAAGCCTTATACATGTTGAATTTTCTAAATGTTTATCAACAATTAAAAAATTGCACTCCTGCAGAAGTGCATTGGCAACCTAGCAAAAAGAATGCATCAACTCTCCATCAACCTATATATTGGAAAGATGTTAATAATGGCCAGTGGAAGAAAGGATGGGTAAAAATTTGGGGACGAGGGTATGCTCTTGTGCTTGCAGATTCCAATGTCTCCATTTGGCTGCAAAACCATAGACTGAAACAGAGAGAAGCAGACTCAAGCGAGAGCCATAATGAAGATCATCTGGATGACAGTTCTATTGATCATGCAAGTATTGGGGATAAGAGCTATTAATTTTACATACTGGGCATATATACCTAATCCTCCACTTATAAGAGTACTTACATGGGGAGATCCATCATTTTCAGTTTTTTTAAATGGCAGTTCAGAATTCCCTGGGGCTTTTGATAAAAGGCTATCTTTTCTAAATAAAGAAGAAGGAAAAACCATAAGTAATTTAACTTTGCCCTTCTTTGGTTGGCCACATTGCATTGGGCCATAACCACCATGCATGTCAATTAATAATCGGACTGTGGTTATGACCTGAACAAATGAAACTTTAATAAAAATCATTCTATTCCCATCATATAAAGTTTCCAGTTACAAATCTCAAAATTCCACTTGTTCCTTTTCCAAACAAACTAATGAGGAAGGTAGGCATGAATGCCAAATGGAAAGTGAACTAATTGTCTTTAGTGATTCCTATGGAATAGTTTGGGAAGGTACCCCTGTGGGGCTACTGGTCCCAGAAAATGGCAATTACACTGAAGTCAGTTGGACTGGAATTAATCAAACTATTGTATCTGTCTCTGAAACCCATCCATATCCATGGTAAGGACACGGACCTAATTTAACTAGCAATAAGCAAATTTGATGGATCAATCAGGGACAATTGATCCCCTCCCCTTGGGATAAGAGTTCTAGGAAAAAACAAAAGAATTTATGGAAAGTATTTTTGGGATTAGCCCCTACTTATACATTAACTGGGAAGAAATGACCGGTGAATACTACCATATATTGGAATGGTATCTCATATCATAAAGTGTGTGTATGGGATCCCATTGTTTTTATAGTCAGAGCAGTAAGCATTAATCAAACATGGTTTTTCTGCAACAATTGCTCCCTTTACACTTGTGTGTCGAAGTCTGTTTTACAGGAGAATTCTACCGTGGTTCTAATAGGACAACAGCGTCGTGGAATATGGCTTCCTGTTTGCATGAATCGCTGCTGGCAGTCATCCACTGAGAGCCAAATCCTTTGGCACTTTATAAATCATTTGAAAAGAACCAAATGTTTAATTGAACTAATTATAGCTGCTGTATTAGGGCTTATAGGTATTATTACAGCTGCTGATGTGGCAGGAACTGCCCTACATGAGAATATCCAAACACAACAATATGTTAAAAATTGGCATCATAATGCTAGTGAGCTATGGCATATTCAAACATATATAGATGAGCAAATTAATACTAGGCTTAATGATTTAGAGACGGCTGTTACACAAATGGGACATCAAGTATATAATCTAAATTTAAAACAAGGTTTGAAATGTGATTGGAATGAAAGTGCTTTTTGTATCACTCCTCTCCCATACAATGATTCCCATTATGAGTGGGAAAAATTAAAAATCATTTAATAGGTCATCACACAAATTTATCTATGGAAATTACAGATTTGCAAAAAAAGGATTTTGAGCATGTCTCAGAATCAACTTACTACGCTTCCAGGTAGTGAATTTTAGCAATCAGTGACAGATCAATTGAATAAAATAAATCCCCTACATTGGTGGAAATCAACCTCTGTACTTGCTAACTTCAGTGTGGTGATCATTGGTGCTCTGCTACTCTTAACTGTACTAGGAGGCATTCGCAAAGCCCTGCTGTCCCGCATTAATAGAGCTGAAAAAAAAAAAACAGCCATGCCAACAACTTGATTCTGCTTAAAACCCTTGACTCTCGATCCCCTGTCCATAGAGATTGGCTGGTAGCCAGCAATGGGTAAGACCTTCAGAGGAGGACAACCTAAGACAGGCACAGTCACCCTGGACAAAAAGCAAAAAAGGAGCAATTGTTGGAGAAGATGCTGAAAGTCAGAGCATAAAGGGTTAAGCATTTAAAAAGCATGCCTGCTGGAGAAGAAACAATAAGCAAATGTCTCCAAGTTCTCTGCATACTGCAAACATCAGTAGGAGGAAGCAGAGTGGAATGAACCCACCACTAAGAAGTTACTGTATAAATTCCTAAGAAAAACTATCTAGTAATACAGGAACTGGCAGCTCTCCTACATGCCAAGCAGAGGAACTAGTGAAAGATGCCCTATTTTTATTATCAGCTTTGTAGTATAAAAGGCAGCTTCAGCCTAAATAAACTTGCCTGCATTCCACATGGAGTGAGGTCCCCTGATCCCAATCTTTCTCTGGATTGTTCCCGGCACCGTCTACCTCCATGTTGAATTACAACACATGACTCTTGAGGATGAGCTTCCCTTGCACTGAGGGATTACTGTCAAGCATGAACTAGCAATGCAACTCAAAAAAGCCCATGACCAAAAAGGGAAAAGGGTAAAGACAAATGAGTTCATATGGCTAAATGACTTCAAAGTGAGTTGGGAGATAATTTCAGAGACTGTCTTATGCATGTCTCAGCAAATACTCATTGACTGTCAAAGTAAATATAACCTCAAATAGTGGGGTCTTGAGTGCTCTGGAGACACCCAGACACTATAGGCAGGGCAGACAGCTTAGGAGTTTTGCACCCTGCTAGTTAGGCCTACTTTGGAATTTATGCTCCACGGTGTGATAGAGTTGGACTCAGTTGTGTTTTCCCTACACATGGCTCTGCTGTCCCTCTTTTTGAACCTATAGTTAGTACTAGAGTTGATGGGTGTATGTCCAAGAGACTTAAAGCTTTGGGCTGTCCATGTACCAGTTGGGCACTGAATCAGGACAGACTTACAACACCTACACTCCAGTTCATTGGACTCAACCAAGACAACTAACAAGTAGATGATGATTGACAATGACCATCTCAAGGAACAGAGAGAGTCTGAAACTGCAAGCAAGCAAGTCCCATCCATCTGCTCCATGGGATCTAAGCTCCCTCTCAATTAGAGGTCAAGTGGGCATTACCATCACAGAATCCTCAGGATTGGGGAATGGACAATGGACTAGAGTAGACTTATAGTTGTTCTACTGTAAACTTGTTGTGATCCTAGCAATGGAAGAACTTTTATCATGGATGTGGAGGCAGTGGCCACTGGAGGTTCTGAAGGGAGGGAAAGGGAAAAATGTGTGTAGTGTGGGTGCATTTTTGGGACTTGGGAATTGTCCTGAATGACATTGTAATAGCAGATACAGGCCATTGTATATCTTGTAATAACTTACAAAAATGTGCAGGAGAAAGTGTAAACTAAAATGTAAAGTATAATCCACACTTAGTGGCAATGCTCCAAGATGTGTCCATCAATTGTGGCAAATGTACCACAGTAACAAAGGATGTTGTTGGTGTGGCGAAATGTGGGAGGGCTAGGTAACGGGGCATATGGGAATCCCCTATATTTTTTGTGTAACATTTATGTAATTTAAGTTTCTTTAAAATAAAAAATAAAAAAGTATATTAAAAAGATTAATAAAAAAGTTTTTAATAAAATTTAGAATTCAGAAAAGAAAAAGGAACTTGATATGTTGTCAGGGAATAAGCACATAGTGAGCCACTTTTCTAGTAGAAAAGAAAAAAATAATTTATTATAGAAAAAAAAATAAGGACTTGAAGTTTAGAAAAAATATGTTGAAGGAGCAGGAGTAGCTCAGTGGTTGAGTACCTGCTTTATATGTATGAGGTCCCGGGTTCAATCCCTGGTGTCATCTGTAAAAAAAAGGCATGTTAAGTTTCAGAAACTGGAATCAGTTCAATATTTGCAGGAAGTAAAATGAGCAGTAGGAATCACAAATGAGAGGTTGGAAAGGAATGAAGGAGCCAAACATTTAGTGTCATTTAAGTTATTTTAAAGAAAATGGTAGAAAAAAATTGGGATAGTGAACATGAAAACCACACAAGAAAGATTTTTGGTGACAACCCAAATGTAAAATTATTACATAAATATAAAAAAACAGTAGCCTGAAAACAATGGAAAATATTTACTACAAATGTGACATTTAAAGTTTTTACGTTATCAATTCAGAATGATAATGAACAAACTGCAGAAAAAAGCTGAACAACCCTGTAGGAAAAAGTGCTCAAATTAAGAGAAACAATCTGAGCCATTTAGTTACCAGTTTAAAATCTATTAAAACTGAAGGACATGTGCTAGCTGGGCCCTTAGCTTCAGCACAGTTGCGACACCTACTCTCCAGTTCATTGGACTCACCCAGGACAACTAGCAAGGAGGTAAGGATCGAAAACCACCATACTAAGGAACCCAGAGAGTCTACAACTGCAAGCAAGAGAGTCCCATCCATCAGCCATATGGGATCAAAGCCCCCTCTCAATTAGAGGTAGAGTAGGCAGCACCATCTGAGAATCCTCTGGATTAGGGAATAAAATATGGACTAGAGTGGACTTGCTGGTATTCTACTACATACTTGTGATTCTAGCAATGGAAGAAATTGTATCATTGTTGTGGAGACTGTGTGGCCATCAGAGGTGTTGAAGGCAGGGAGAGGGAAAAAGAAATGTAATATGGGGGCACTTTCAGGACTTGGAATTTTCCTGAATGACATTGCAAAGACAGATACAGACCATCATATATCCTGCCACACCTACAGAATTGAGTGGGAGAGAGTGTCAACTACAATGTAAAGTATAACCCATTATTAGTGACACTGCTCCACAATGTGTTCATCAATTGCAATGAATGTACCACACTAGTGAAAGAAGTTAATGTGAGGAAAAGTGGGAGGTGTTGGGATTGGGATATATGGGAATCCCTTATATATTTTTATGTAACATTTTACATAATTTAAGTATCTTTTAGAAAAATATATTTATATTTAAAAAAACTGATAGACAATCAAACATATATATTAAACAATAATTGAATATCTTTGTCATCTGAAATACAGGCAAAAATGAAATAAATCCTGTGTTAGCAATGGGAGCTATAACACATTAGTGGGAGAATAAAATCTTTTTACATTGTTTCTTGGTACATTAATGAAGAAAGCAATAGAGATATTTTTGAAAATTGTCATGCCATCATGCAAAATTTTTCATATGGGAGACTGTATTGAAGTCCAATATATAATTGGAAAAATAGAAACAATATTAATGTCCAATAGTAGAATATTTGTTTCATAAATTGTTATATACCATATTTTATAATAGAATACTTTCCAAGTGTTAATAATACACATACACATACATAGATGGATACCGATTGATAGATGATTGATAGATAGATAGATAGATAGATAGATAGATAGATAGATAGATATGTGTTACAGTGGTCAAATGTACACAATATATTGTTGAATGGAGAAAACAGATTACAAAACATTATGCATAGTTGGATACTATTTAATACACTATTTTATATATGTATGTGTAATTGCATTTAATGCTGCCACCCAGTGGAACCTGACATTTTATTGCAAAAATTTCCTAAATATTTTTCAATGTAAAATGAGTGCTCGGGAAAGCACATATGTGCAAGTCTGTTGACAATATTGATGATTTCAAATTTTTTAAATTGCTTATCTGTCTTGCCCTAAAATAAACATTGAATTAAAAGTAAATCTTTTAAATCCACAGGAAAAAAAAATAAACAAATGTTTTTTTCCTATGTCCTGAAAGGCCCATGAAATAATAGTTCATGTCAGATATTCAGTATCTTACTTTTCTTTTTCTTTTCTTTACCTCCCACAATTTCCATCTTATCCTGGTCTCTGAGTGAGTTGTACTTAAGAGTTCCACCCAATTAATATATCCATGGGCTTTGATCTCTGTGGTTTAGAACTTTAATTTTATCCTATCTAAAATATCCTAAGACCTCAAAATGAGAAATTAACTTAAAAAGTGAATCTTAACTGGTGGTGCTCTTAGGGAAAATGGTACTGCAGTTATATTTTTTAAAGTTTCCTATAGATCAAGCTATGCCAAAATTGAACTCACATTATGAAATTAAGAAATGAATGGGCAAAATAATCTGGTAAGGATTAGAAGACCTAACAAATAACAGGTTTAGATCCCCAAAATCCTCTCAGAACAGAGCTAGCAAAGAGAGGCCATGAAAAAACTATTCTTTAAGGAGATAGGATGTATATAGCAATGTAAAGTGCAAAGAAATATATGATACTATCAAATTAGTCAAAATCTAATGGAAATTGTAATAGAAGTTAGAAATTTTATGGAATAAATAGTAGATTAGACACCAATGAAGAAAGAATTCATGAAATGGAAGCTAGATCTGAATTCAGCACAAAGAGATAAAAGGACAGAAAAAATGGAGAGGTTGAGAGACAGGATGAGAAGAAAATGATCATGATTGATCACTAATCCATAGATTTTAACTAAAATCTATGAATAAAAACGTTTTTTCCATTGAGGTAATTGTGACATTTTGGAACATTTTGTGGATTCCAGAAAGGATCATATTCTTGGAGCTAATCCAGTCATGTGGGTTTGGGTCCCTTTGATCAGATTGCTTCAGTGAAGTATGTCCCAGGGTTGGTCTTGTCCCTCTTGCTGTAATTCTTTATAAATGGATGACTGAAACAAGAGACACACAGGGAAAAGCAGCAGAAACAAAGAAATCCCAAGAGGCTGGAATCAGAGGAGCACAGAATCATGGAAAGAGGCCCATGAGACGCTGAAACAGATGAGGACCAAAGGAGAGGGGAAAGAGAAGCAATATGCCTGATCACGCACAGCTGAGCTCAGGGAAAATGTGAACTTGGTGGGAAGGTAGAGACTTCCGCAAAGAATAGCCACCATTGTGCCTTGCCATGTGAAAGGAGTCCAGAATCACCAGCAGCCAACTTTGAGTGAGACAGCATCTCAGATGATGCCTTTTTTGAGACATTTTCACAGCCTCAGAACTGTAAGCTTTTAACCTAATAAATTCCCAGTATAAGAGCCAACATTTTTCCGGTATTTTGCTACTAGCAGCTTTGAGCAAATTTAGACAATGTGGTTTCAAATGTTTTCTTATTTTGAACAATGCTGCAGTGACTAATGATGCACATGTTTCCTTGCATATATGTATACATATGCCAACAAAGTATAATTCTTGGAGTAGGATTACTGGGTTTTAAGAAATGTGTTTGTCCAACTTATTTGCTATTGCCAAATGATTTTCAAAGGAAATCAATTTGTATCGCAATCAGCAGTGGAAGATAATTTCCATTACTCCCTGTATTAGTCATCCAAAGTGGTGCTGATGCAAAATACTAGAAACCTGTTGGCTTTTGTAAAGGGTATTTATTTGGGGTAGAAGCCCACAGTTACCAGGCCATAAATCATAGGTTACTTCTCTCACCAAAGTCTATTGCTGCATGTTGGAGCAAGATGGCTGCTGATGTCTGTGAGGGTTCAGTTCTCCTGGGTTCCTCTCTTCCTGGGTCTTGCTTCTCTCCTGGCTCAGCTCCTCTGTTAGCTCCACAGGGCCAGCTGTTGACTACCAGGTGAATGGCTTATTTCTATTCCAAGGGCCTTTTCTCTTTCCTCACCACCAGTCTCCTCTGTGTGCTTACTTCCTGGGGCTCCAGCTAAAAAACTCCAACATCAAAACTCAACTCTGTCCTTTGCCATGTCTTTTACCTGTGAGTCCCTACTCACAAACAGACATCAACACCCTACTGATGTGGCCCAATCAAAGCCTGAATCATTAGTTAATCAAGTAAACCTCTGAATCCAATATAACCTAATATGCCCAGAGGAAAAGACCAGTTCACAAACATAATCCAGTACCTATTTTTGGAATTCATCAATAATACCAAACTGCTACACTCCCCTTTTAAATTTTCACCACTAGTTATTTGTGAAATGGTATCTCACTATTGCTTTGATTTGCATTTCGCTGATTAGGTTAGGTTGAGCAACTTTGCATTTAGCTATTAACAGTTCAGTTTTCCTGTTCTGTCAGTGTCATTGCCTATATTTCTATTGGTTGTTTCATTTTCTTATTGATGTGAGTGTGATCTTCATATCTTCTACATACAAATGAGTTTTATGTATTTTAAATGTGAGCTAAAAATATAATTAAGAGGTCATAGCTTGCATTTTAATTTTGGTATCTTTTCGGGACAAGGTTTTACTTTAGGAAATTTACTACTGTTTCTATGATATGCTCTTTTTGTTTTTTGACTGAGGTTTATTTCCTACCTCTGAAGTTATAAAGAGAGTATTAGTCAGGGTGCTCTAGAAAAACAGAACCAATGTGATATGTATACATATATAATTATTAAAGGAATTAACTCCTGTGACCAGCAAGTCCAATTTCCATAGGGCAGGCCACAAGCTGGAAATGCCAATGAAGGTGAAGTTGTATTCTGCAGTAGAAACAGGCTCACTGATGAAGAGGTAGACATACTTTTTGACTGCTGAAATCATCAGTTCTGCCTTAATAATCAGAAAACTGATTGGATGAGGAAATCCCTCTTATTGCTGAGGGCAATCTCCTTTGTTGTTTGGATGTAATCAGCCATATATGCAATCAATTGATATAGATGCTAATCTATGAAATACCATCAGAGTAACAATCACGTCAGTGCTTGCTTGACAAAAAAACTGTATACCATATACTAGCCAAGGTGACACATGTAATTAACCATCGCAAAAATGTTTTGTTTGGAGAAGTACTATTTGGAGTAGTACTCAAGAATAAAGAAGGGGAGAGAAACAGAGGTAGAGAGAGAAAGAGAGGAAGAGATAGATATAGATATATAGAAATACATATAAAGCTATCTATAATTTCAAAATATATAAATTTATATGTAAATGTATATAAATTTAAAGTACTTATTTGCATATATACTTTTTTATTAGAGAAGTTCTGGGTTTACAGAAAATTCATGCATAAAATACAATGTTTCTATATACTACCTTATTTAACACCTTGCATTTGTATTGCACATTTGTTATAATTGATAAAATCACATGTTTATAATTGTACTATTTACTATAGCCCATAGTTTATCTTATGGTTCACTGTTAACACAACTGTGAAAAAACTTTGTTATGACATAAGTTTAATTAATCTCTATACATTTATTTAGTTTTATTTACTGATTGGGTTTATTGAGCCATTCTTTAAATTCTTTATTCTATTTCCTGAGTATGGATTGCACTGGAGGCAGAAATGGAAATAGGTAGACTAGTTATCAGGCTATTGTTCCATAAAATAAATATGGTGGTTTAAACTATCTTGGTAATGAAGGGATGTGACAAATGGGCAGGTCCAGCATATATTGAAGAACTTGAGCTAATAGAATTTATCAGGTACTTAAATTATGGTTTTGCAAGTGGAGACTATGAATCCTAAGTTCTTGGTTTTGCTTGCTCTTATTCCTTTTAGCATTTTGGCCATTTCCCCCAATTGGGTCATAATGGGTTAAATTAACAGTATAATTTAGGGTGCTCTGGTAATGGCTATAGAGAACATTGTGGAGTCTTCAACTCCCTCCCTACTACCAGGATTTATGAAGCTGAATTAGTAAATGATACTGAGATGAAATAGCTAGCAAAGCAAGAGCAGAGGCTTACTAGGGCATCCAGAAATGCTTGTTTGGTCTACTTACAGCAAGGAATAGAAATGTGCAAGTAGCTGCAATAAAAACCTGTTTTCCTTTTTTATGGACATGTGTTTCCCAGCCTCATTAATAGTTAGGTCCATGATAAAGTGATAGCTAATTGAATGTAAGTGGAATATGAGTGACATTTCCAAGTCTGTCCCATAAAAAGTTTCCAGGGTTTCCCTTAATATTCTGATCTATTTCTAGATGACTTATGTTTATTGCACATGCAGAACTTCTGTCAACCTGAGAACTGAATTAATGCATGAATTGATGTCTGTCCCCACTCCTGCTGATCTGGAAACAAAGTAGACTTAATTAAGACATAAACTTTTATTGCATGAATTTATTATAAGTTGGTTCAATTTGTTGCTGAATCTTAGTTCACCATAACTGAAAGAGAAATTGGAATTGGAAGTGGCTTTTGCCATACTATAAGCCGTATTTCCCTATAGATGTTGTTTAGCCAGAAGAGAATCCTCTGGTATCCACTGAAGGGTGGTTATTGGGCAATTAGTATTCTGGGTGTAGTATGAGGGACAGAGAATAAGGACTTCTAACTTCATTAAATAGACTTTTAGTTAATATCCTGTGTCTTGCATTGTTAAATCTTTGCCTTCACTTGTGACAAGTATTTTCAAGTCTTGAAATGCTGTCATTCAAATTCTCTATTCCTTTATTCCACAAATACTTATTGGGACCTATGATGTGTCAAGATTAAATAAAGATATAAATCCCTTCCTATGTGGAGTTTTCATTCCAAGAGTTAGAAGCATTTAATAAGCAATAAACATAATTTATGCTATCATATTTTTCAGGATAGTATTATAATAATTTATTAAATAACCATCACATAGTAGGAATGTATTACCAATGTTTTGAAAAATGAGCAGAATAACAGGAAATAGGAGAATAGGATGTTGGGAAGGGGGTGTAATTTTAATGGGATTTCCACGGAGGCCCTCATTAAGAAGGGATTGTGGCAGTTTCAGATTATTTTATGCATCCCGAAAAGAGAAAGATTATGTTTGTAAACTAACCTATTCCTCTAGGTGTGATACACTTTGATTGCATTAAATTCAGCTGAGAAGCCTGAATCAGGCGATTAGGTTATTTCATAAGATTGCTCTAGAGCAGGGGTTCTTAACCTTTTCTGTTCCACAGGTCCCTTCATCAGTCAGGTGAAAGCCACAGACTCCTTACTAAGTCTGCACTATACTGTGTATTATTTAATAAATATAACACACCAACACATCCCCACAAGAATAATGTTGTTGTTTTCTTTAAAATTTATTTAAATGCAAGCTCACTGGCCCCTTGTTAAGAACCCCTGCTTTAGGGCTTTTGATTACACTACATCAGTGGGTGAGACTCAGGTTGAGTCCCTGCCCCCTTGCTGGGTTTGATATAAATGAACACTCACTCAGACACAGGAAGAGAGCGCTCTCCTTCCTCATGATCAAGCTCTTCTGTGTGCTTGCTTCCCTGGGCTCCAGCATTAAACCTCAGCTTCAGAACTCCAACTCAAAAACTCCAACTCTGTCCTTTGCCATATCTTTTATCTTTGAGACCCCACCCACCAAGGGGCAGGGCTCAACACCCTCTGACATGGCCCAGTCAAAGCCCTAATCATAACTTAATCATGCCCAGATGAACAGATCGGTTTACAAGCATAATCCAATATTTATTTTGGAATTCATAACTATATCAAAGTGCCAAATTGCTAGAGGTGCCTTGAGTTGGGCTTTTAATGCTTGGAACTGTAAGCTTAACCTCAAAAAAATCCCCATTATAAAAGTTTACAGAAATCTGTTACTTTGTATCTGTACCCCTTTGTCAAACAAGACAGGGATGATAGAGAAAACACTTGAAGGAGGTGAATATATGAGAAAAAGTATTCCAGTTATATAGGACTGAGGAGGAGAACATTTCTGATGTGTACATGGAAAAGAAAAAAAAACATTGTGGTGGGACCCTAATTAGAAATTGAGAGCTTGGGGTGAGATGGAGTGCAGAGGGTAAATGGAGTCAAGTTGGATAGAAACTTACTGGACATTTTTACTTAGAGAAGTTGTGGGATTATAAACAATAATGCATAAAATACATGATTTGCATATACCACCCAACTATCAACACCCTGCATTGGTGTGGTACATTTTTTACAAATGATGCAAGCACATTTTAAACTGTACTGTTAGTATAGTCCATGATTTAACTTGGAGTTCACTATTTAGTATAGCCCCATGAATATTTTTTAATAAAAATATTCTATTGCCATGTATACAACCTAATATTTCCTTTTTTTAACCACATTGAAATATATTTCTAAGAGCTATTAATTACATTCACAATATTGTGCGACCGTCACCACCATCCATTACCAAAACTTTTCCATTGTTCCAAATAGGAACTCTGTACAGTTTAAGTCTTAACTTCCCATTTAAGATATTAACATCCCCAAATAACTACTGGTTATCTTAAGGATTTTGGATTTTATTCTGAATGAAATGGAAAGCCAAAGGAGAGTTTTGATGTTATTATATGACATATTTTAAAAATATGTCTTTGGCTGCTACATTGTGAATAAAATATATGGACTGATGTTGGAAGCAGGGGAACAGACTGAATCTCACACAGGAATCCAGTAGAGATGATGGTGGTCAGGAAAAGTATGGTACCATGGAGATGGTAAGAGACTTAGACTTGCCTCATATAATACCACAATGTTGCTTGAAAATTTATATCACTTTTCAGGCAAGTCCTATTTGATATTATGACTTTTTTCTACCCTGAAACATATTAAATATATATAAGTAAAACTTGACATTAAGAGTTTTAGGGAAAGATATTCATTATTAGCATGACATAATAGCTTCTTAGAAAATGTGTGTTGTAAAACACATATAAATTGCTCTTTATGTTTGAATAACCCAAAATATTTTATGCACAAGTGAGAGGATAAGGCAGCCTCTTTATGACTCTTTAGTCTCTGGTTTCCTGGGATATTTCTCCATATTTTGAAGAGGTCTCTTGAAAACCCAAGGGTGTTGAAAACTTGGTAAAGGAAATATGGCACACACAAAAAATGGAAAATGGAATGAATAAAATAAAAACTCTTAAGAGTACAATTCAGAACTTTTAATTAAATTCCTAATATTAGGCTACCATCACTACCAACCATTAGCAAAATTTTTCACCACATCAAACACAAACTCGATACCCAGTAAACAATACCTCTCCATTCCCCGCCCCCCACACCCAGGTACTGATAACCTCTAATCAACTTTCTCCTGTTATATATTAGTTTATTCTGGATATTAATGTAAGTGAAATCATAGATTATCTGTACTTTGTGTCTGGTTATTACATTCAGGAATGTAATTACATTCAGGAATGAGAGTGTCATTCCTTTTTTTTTACTGAATATTATTCCATTGTGCATATATATATATAAACACACACCATGTTTAATTTATCCTTTCCTCTGTTGATGGACAATTATGTTGCTTCTACCTTTGGGTTATTTTAAATAATGCTAATATGAACATTCATGTATAAGTGTCTGTTAGGAATGCTGTTTTCAGTCTTTTGAGTATATACCTAGATGTATTGTTGCTGGTCATATGCTAATTCTTTTTAAATATTTATGAAGTTACCAAACTGTTTTCCTCAGACACTGCATCATTTTACCTTTCCAGTCACAGTATTTTTTCACCATTTTTTTCTTTTATGAACATTACATGCTTACAGAAAATTGCATAGAACAAAAATGGTCAATTTAAACAGTAGTTATAAAGCAAGTACAAACTCCATACCCATTAAACTATATATTAAACCCATATGTATATCTAAACCCCATATATATTAAACTCATATTATTGAAAATATTGTCAATATCTCAAATTCAGCCCAACGGACAGTGCTTTATTTTCCCTAGAAATTACCAAACAACTGACATTATAGGAATTTCATTCTAGTTTTTATTCTTTTAACCACCTTTTAAAGCACCTGTATAATATTGTGTAGTTTTTCCTGTTTTTGAACTTTATATATGATGTGCATTATATATTTATTTGTCTTGAATTTTTACCCTTTTGCTCTATTACCATATATACAACCTAACATTTACACTTTTAACTACATTCAAATATATAATTCAGTAGTGTTAATTATGTTCACAATGTTGTGCTAAAATCATCACCTCCATTACCAAAACTTACCCACCATCCCAAATAGAAACTCTGTATGTTCAAATCACTGATTCCCTATTCCCTACCTCCACCATGGTAATCTACATTCTAGATTCTGGTTCTATGCATTTCCTTATTTTACTTATTTCATATCAATGAAATCATACAATATTTGCCCTTTTGTGTCTGGTTTATTTCACACAATATGATGTCTTCAAGGTCCATACATGTTGCTGGATGTATCAGAACTTCATTCCCATTTGTAGCTGAATAATATTCCATTCTGTGTATATACCACATATTGCCTACCCATTCACCTGTTAATGTACACTTGGGGTCCTTCTATCATTTGGCAATTCTGAATGATGTCACTAAGAACATTGCTGTGCATTGGTGTACAAAAATCTGTTTTGAGTCCCTGATTTCAGTTATTTTGGCTATATAACTTTGAGTGTGATGGCCAGGTCAAATAGTAATTCTATACTTAAATTTCCAATGAATTGCCAAATGTCTCACAGTGACACCATTTTATATTCCCACCAACAATGAATGAGTGTTCCTATTTCTCTGCATCCTCTCCAACTCTTGTAATTTTCAGTTTTTGAAATAGTAGCCATTTTAGTAGGTGTAAAATGGTATAACATTGTGTTTTTTATTTGCATTTCCTTAATGCCTAATGATATTGAGCATATTTTCATGTTCTTTTTGATCATTTGTATATTCATTTTGGAGATTTGTTTCCTCCTGGCAATTTGGGCAAGGCTTCTGAGAAATGAAGTATGGAGACAGGACATACTGTGAGAAGAATATTCCAGTGTGAGTAGAGAGTAGGCTAAAATGTCTCATTATAGGGAAGAAATTGAAATGGGAGGAACATAAATAAATCACTAAGCAAGGCTGGAGCAACTAGAACTGAAAAAATAAGCAAGGGGAAATTATTACAAGTGAGCCTTGTGATCTGTGTTAAGAACTTTGGAATTTAAAAATAATGAGAAACCATTACTGTGATTTAAATGAAGATCACAGATGGAAAGATGTGTGGAATGAAGGATGGATGGATGGATTGATGGATGGATAAAGTACTGTGCACATGTGTTAATAAAGCCTTGAAAGCATTTTTGCAATTACTATTGCAATTTCTTAGTCTGAAAAGTAATGTATCAAGTGATGAAATTTATGACTTTAGGGATTACAATACATTGGTATCCTAGGATGTTCTTCTTTGGCCATATTGTATTAAGTAAGAATTTCCTAGTGGAACTCATTATCCTAAAGGTACAACCCATGAACTGTCTATAGAGCATGCAGGCATCCATACTTCAGGGAAACTGACAACTTCATAATAAAATGTGTTTATTCTCTATACATCAGGGGAACAAGAACAATTTTACTTACTACCAAGTTGTGCTTCTATAAATATGGTTTGTTAAAAATATAGCATTCTTTATTGCCAACATTTTCTAGAAATTTAGAGAGTATTACAAAATCTTGGAAGGATAATAATTTCCCAAGGAATCTTCTGATTGAATTAACATACTGGCTTAAGGGAAATTCCCATGATTTTAGAGTTGGATATAATGAAGGAGTTCATTCAATTGCTATCTAGGTATGATCATAGTTATCTTATTTCAGAGACATGTTTCTAAGGTCTTTGTAGCAGCTTCATTTCTGAACCATGTTTTTGCTTTATTAATAATACACTGTTGACTTTAAAAATGATTTTAATTTTTCCATAGAGCATGCTAAAAAAGCATTTTATTTTTCATCTCCATTTTCCAAGGGAGGAAGCACAAACATGTAGAGATAAAAGCATGAGTTCAAGGACCTGCAGAGAGTTGATCACCAACCATTTTGGATCATTGTCACCATGGAGCAGAGTAAAGGTAGCTGGGTCATGTGTTTCCAGAGAAGAAGGGTCTGTGGGTTTGTGAGAGATGGCTGCTGAATGATTTTACATCATACCATTACCTTTGTGAAAATTTGAAAATATGGGGTCTTCTCCTGCAGTATTGTGGGCTCACAACCCTATGATTTTAATTGTACCTTCTTAATTTTGATGCACATAGTACTCAGACACAATGGTTGCAACATCAACCTATCCCATGTCAATGTCTAAATTGTGGCTTTTATAAAGATTTACATTTTTGTTCAATTTTCTTCTCTATGTTCTTATTCCACTTCAGGATAAAGTGAAAACTACTCAACACAATAAAAAAGGTACCTGATTACAGAGACCACTTTATATGAAACTTGTAGAAATGATCTGTGTTCCCCTACCAGAGCAAGGTCCAGCTATAGGCTTCCACTTGGAAAGTCAGGTTATCAATTACACATAAGTCCTTAACAGATTTTATGGATTAGTTTAGGACTTTCTCTACCATTTTCTCCTATAAATAGCATTTAAGTACTTCACAGTATCTACCCATAACCCCATTACACATTGATTGGAGTAGATATGCTTAGACCTAGTAGATTTTGGGGGGCCTCATGTGGAAGGATTAAAAACATTTTTCATCTGTCACCCCTCTCCCCACATTGTACTGTATGAGCATTTATGAATCAGAGCTTAGTACCCAGTGAGCCCTATGTAAATGTCTGTTATCATCATGGCCACCAGGAACTCACAGCCATCTTCTTGATTCACAGTTCATGGGGTCCTGCTGAGATATCATGTTTTACAGCAAATATGCTTTCAATTCTTCATGGCAAGATATCTTAGATGCATCAAGAAATGGATGTTAACACCCTCACTTGATATATGGAGAAACTTGTTTCTGAAGAAAGGAAATCATTTTCCAAGGTGAGTGAGTTAGTGATCACACTGGGCACAGTATTGAGATCTGTTGCCCCACTGTTGAACCTCTGCATGTAGCCAGGGTTCCAATCCTGGCAATCTCTCAGGATAAATGTCACATAATGAGGCAGGGCACATTTTTCTTCTCCAAAATAGGTCAGAGTAGACAGAAGCTTTCTGAGCCCAAATCCAGACCAGACACTGCATTCTGTTGTAGAGAGAGAAGAAAATCCCAAGTTGGAAAATGTGTAAGGTACCACTGGATTTATTTTCTACATGCCTGTACAAGAACTGAAATTTTTTTAAAATATACTTTTTTATGAGAGAAGTTGTGAGTTCACAAAAATCCATGCATAATATGCAGAATTTCCACATATCTCTCCTCCATCAACATCTTGCATTGTTGTGGAATATTTGTTACAGATTATGAAAGAACATCATCAAAATATGACTACTAACCATAGAAAAATACCTATTCAGGTTTTTCACCCATTTTTAAATCAGGTCACTTGTGTTTTTATTGTTGAGTTGTAGGATCTCTTTATATATAATGGCTATTAGATCCTGGTCAGATGTGTGATTTCCAAATATTTTCTCCCATTGTGTAGGCTGCCTTTTTACTTTCTTCACAAAGCCCTCTTACTTGGAGAAGTGTTTAATTTTGAGGATGTCTCATTTATCTATGTTTTCCTTTGTTGCTTAAGTTTTGGGTGTAAGATTTAAGAGACTACCACCTACTACAAGGTCTTATAGATGTTTTCCTACATTATCTTCTAGGAGTTTTATGTGTCTGGCTTTTATGCTTAGGTCTTTGATCCATTTTGAATTGATTAATGTGTAGAGGGTGATATAGGGTTCAGTTTTCATTCTTGTAGTTATGGATATCCTCTTCTCCCAGCACTATATGTTGAAGAGAGTGTTCTGGCCCAGAAAAGTGCATTTGGTATGTTTACGAAAAATTATTTGACCTTAAATGTGGGGATCTATTTCTAAACTCTCAATTTCATTCCATTGATTAAGGTAGCTAAATAATACACTTCAAGGTCAGGAGGCATGAATGTTCTGATTTTGCTCTTCCTTTTTAGGATGTTTTTGCCTATTCAAGACTCCTTTCCCTTCTTAATAAATTTGCTAATTGACTTTTTATATCTGTAATGTAGGCTGTTGGAATTTTGATTGGTATTGCATTGAATCTATAAGGAGTTTGGTTAGAATTGCCATTTTCATGATGTTTAGTCCTCCAATGCATGAACACGTAATGCCCTTCCATTTGTTTAGTACTTCTTTTATTTCTTTGAGCAGTGTTTTGTAGTTTTCAGAATAAAGATCCCTTATTTTTGTAGTTTTCAGAATAAAGATCTTAATTTAGGCAACAGGCTAAATTAACTTCTAGATATTTGAATCTTTTGTTGCTGTTGTAAATAGAATTTTTTCTTGATTTCCTCCTCAACTTTCTCATTACTAGTGTTTAGGATCACCACCTTTTTTGTTTGTATATTGATCTTGTATCTTGCCACTTTCCTGAATTCATTTATTAGCTCTCATAACTTTGTTGTAGATATTTTGGAATTTTCTAAATATAAGATTGTGTCATCTGGGAATAGTGAAAGTTTTACTTTCTCTTCTCCAATTTGGATGACTTTTATTTTTTTTTTCTTGCCTAATTGCTTTAGCATGAGCTTCTATCACAATGTTGAATAACAGTAGTGACAGTGGACATCCTTGTCTTGTTCCTGATCTTAGAGAGAAAGTTTTCAACCTCTCCCCATTTAGTATGATGTTGGCTGTGGTATGTTCATATATGCCTTTTATTATGCTAGGAACTTTGCTTCTATAACTATCTTTAGACTTGTTTGTATCAAGAAAGGATGCTGGATTTTGTCACATGACTTTTCTGTGTCAATTGAGATGATCATGTTCTTTTTTTCCTTCAATTTGTTAATGCGGTGTTTTACATTATTTGATTTTCTTGAGTTAAACCACCCTTGTATACCAGGAAGAAAACCCACTTGATAGTGGTGTATAACTCTTTTAATATGCTTTGGGATTCTATTTGCAAGTATTATGCTCATTAGAGTGATTGGTCTGTAATATTATTTTCTTGTATTATCTTTATCTGGTTTTGGTATTAGAATGATGTTGGTGTCATAAAATATGTCAGGTAATTTTCCCTTCTTTTCAAAGTTTTGGTAGAGTTTAAAATGGATTGATATTAATTCTTCTCAAAATAGATGGTACAATTCACCTGTAAAGCCATCTGGTCCTGGAATTTTCTATAATAGATTTTTGATGACTTTTGATTCCGTCTGTTTTATTATGATTGTTGGGTTCTTGTATTTCTTGTAGAGTCAAGGTGTATTGTTTGTGCATTTCTAGGAATTTGTCCGCTTCATCTAGGTTGTCTAATTTGTTGGCAGTTTCTCATACAATCCCTTTATGGTCCTTTTTTATTTCTGTGTGGTCAGTCATACTGCCTCCCTTTCATTCTTGATTTTATTTATTTTCACCTTCTCTCTTTTTTTCTTTGTTAGTATAGAAAAGTTTTTGTCAATTTTATTGATCTTCTCAAAGAACCAGTTTTTGGTTTTGTTGATTTTTTCTATTGTTTTTTTTTTTTTTTTTTTTTTTTTTTGGTTGCTGTTGTTCTCAATTTCATTTATTCTCTACTTTGTGTTACTTTTTTTCTTTCTGTTTGCTCTGGGATTGTTTTGCTCTGATGTTTCTAGTTTTTCCAGATGTTCAGTTAGGTCTTTAATTTTAGCTCTTTCTTTTGATTGGGAATTTTGATCAATTAACATTCAGTGTTATTACCGTAAAGGCATTATGTTCTTCAACAATTTTATCCTTTGGCTTTCATATGTCATATCTTAGTTGGTCAGTCTTTTTACCCTTTTGGTTGCCCTTTCTGATAGTCTTCACTTCTACACTCTTCTCCAAGCCTCTCTCTTTTGTCTTTTCTAGCTGCGTAACTCAATTTAGTGCTTCCTGTAGAGCTGGGTTTTTGCTTAGAAATCTCTTAGTTTCTGTTTGTGAATATTTTAAACTCACCATCATATTTGAAGGACAGTTTTGCCAGATAAAGAATTCTTGGCTGGCAGTTTTTCTCTTTCAGTACTTAATTATATAATACTACTGCATTCTCACCTCTATGATTTCTGAAGAGAAATCCACATTAAGTCTTATTGGACATCCCTTGTATGTGATGTTTCACTTATCCCTTGTTGCTTTTGGAATTTTCTCTTTATCTTTGGCATTTGGCATTCTGAATATTGTGTATCTTGGTGTAGGTCTATTTGAATTTATTCTAATTTGAGTATGCTGTGCTTCCTGGACACATATATTCATGTCTTTCATGGGAAATTTTCAGCCATTATTTCCTTAAATACTCTTTAGGTCCCATTTCCCTTCTCTTCTCCTTCTGGAACTCCCATAACATGTGTGTTGGTGCACTTCATGTTATCGTTTTATTCCATGAGCCCCTCCTCAAGTTTTTACAGTCTTTTCTCTTTCTGTTTTTCTCTCTTTTCAATTCATGCTAGTCTGTCCCCTACATAGTTGATTCTTTTTACAAGATTTCATATCTGCTGGTTTATGCTTCTATTGTATATTTAATCTCACTTATTGTTTCTTTCATTTCCATAATCTCTATTTTTCTATCCAAGGTTTCAGATTTTTCTTTGTTCTCATCCAGTGTGTTCATAATGTGTTTTATTTCTTTAACCATGCTGTCCTTAGTGCCATGATTTGATTTAGGATATTTGTATGAACTTCATAGATTAGTTGTTTCAAGCCCTATGTCTCATCTGGAGCTTTGTTCCTTTGCCTGAGTCATATCTTCCTTTTTCTTAGTATGGCTTTTAATTTTTTGCTGATGTCTAGACATTTGATTAAGATGCTTAGTTTACTCTGATGTTCAGTTTCTCTCTCTTGCCAAGGGATTAACTGTTAAGTAGTTGTGTGCTGCAACTGTTCTTTAATTCTTGGCTCAACTTCTTCTAAATATTTAGGACTGGTCCTGTTTGTTCAAAGCAGGACTAAGGTGCAGGCCTGTTCCCACTGGCCTTGGGGGGGGGTAGTAAAGGTACCTGATTGCCTCTTTTAACATTTTAGCATTATTTTTCTGTTCTTTTCATGCACTTTTCCTGTTTGCGAGCTGATGATTCTCTTTGGCAACCCTCTTAGCTTAGACCCCAGATCGTAGGGGGAAATGCATTCACTGAACCCCACTAGGACTGGCCTTGCAGAAATAATGTCCTCAGGGCAGCCCAAGCCTTGCAAACAAAGTTTATCAGAAGTTGTTCTCCCTTGGTTGTCCTTACCCTCCCTCTTTCTGCCTCCTCAGCAACCAGCACAGGGCAGTAGAGCCAGTGTTTGATAAGGCAAATTATCTTTAGCTCACTTCTAGCTCTAGAGGCAAACAATTTCCTGGCCCCACCAGACTTAGAAATGTGCAACCCCTGGGACAAAGCACACTAAATTCACTGGCCAAACTCTGAATTTGCTTTAAATTGTGTCCCTTCATCTCTTTTCAATTGGGGAAGAGGAGCTGCAATCCTCTCAGTCTGCAGCTGCTGCAGTCCACAGTCACTGCAGTCTGCTGTTGCTCTGAGGGTGGGGAGATGGGTACCAGCAGCTGCTGCTGCAACTTTACTCATGGGATTTTTTCCAGCCAGCCAAGACCCCTTTCCTTTGCCCCCCTCTCTTCTGGGTCTCACCTTCCCCTGTCATCCTGAGCCCCAAAACAGCCCTCCAGAGAGTCTCTCCTGTCCTCTAGATATTTTTCTGGGAGAGAGCTGATCCTTCTACCTCTCTAATCCTCCATGTCTACCTGGATGCTTTAAGCACTCTCAAAATTAACATATTCAGACTAAAATCAGCGTGGGAAGCAGAAGTGGCTCAATCACTTGGGTGCCTGCCTACCACATGGGAGGTCCCAGGTTCGGGTCCTGATGTCTCCTAAAAAAAGACAAGCAGATGTTGCTGCAACAGACCTAGATGCCAGTACAACAGAGCTAAATGCTGCCTCATGCTGCAACAGAGCTAGACGCTGCCCCCACTGCAACAGGTAGAGACCACAAAACAGCAGACACTGCAGCCTCATCTTGACTGAAGAAAGAATTATATTACTATTTCCTAATGACAAATATATTAATATATGTATAAGAAAGGCAAAAATGTTTAGGTGAGTTTTAAAGAGGTTGCCAGTTTGTATAGTAGACAAATATTCTTCAGGTGGTATATTAGCCAAAGGGGTACAGTTGCAAAGTACCAGGAATCTTGGCTTTTATAAGGGACATTTATTTGGGGTAAAAGCTTACAGTTACAAGGCTCTAAAGAGTCCAACTCAAGGTACTATAAGAGGTACTTCCTCACCAAAGTCTGTTGCCATGTGTTGAAGCAAGGTGGATGGTGATGCCTATGAGGCTTGAGCCTTCTTCTTCCTCTTAAGGCTCCATAAGCCCAGCTTCTTCTTATCTCAGCTCTAGGCTGGAAGGCTCATTTCTTTCTGGGCCTTCTTAGCTGCTCAGGGCACTGATCTCTTCAGCTGCAAACTATCAGACAAATGGTTCATCTCTCTCCAGGGCCTCTGCTATGTCTATGGGCCTGTCTCTCTTCCTCTGTGTATTGTCTTTGTGTATCTACTTCTGTGTGTCTCCTTGAATGAATGTCCATTTATATAGCCTACAAAGGGGGCAGGGACTCAAACTGAGTCATCCTAATGATGGTGGTTTAATCAAAGCCCTAATCTTAGCATAATTTAATCAGAGGCATCTCAACTGAATCTAATAAAATCAAAGGGTATCACACCCAGAAGAGATGAGTTTAGAAACATAATAAGTTATCTCTTTTTGAAATTCATAAATAATATCAAACTGTCACAGGTGGTATGATCCATTTTAAGGCCAGATAGGAAATTTCCTTGAAAGTTCTTAGACGAGTCAGAGGATAGATTCGCACGATAAAGCAGGATGTGGTAAGAATGGAATGATATCCCTTGTACTGAGAAAGTCATGAAAGTCTCTGAATTCCCAGTAAACTGAGAAATGGAAAAGCAAAAATATTTTTTTTTCCTTACAATGTAGATTTTGGAAATTGTTGATAAGTATGAATGGATAATTAGAGAACGATTTGAGAATGGAGATTCTCCTATCGCAAATAACTCGATTTTTACAACTGAGGTACTTTAATATAAGAAAAGAGGAATAGGAACAGAACTATTCATTTAAAGTCAGCTCAGAAATGTAAAATGGATATTTTAAAGTAGTGAGAACAGCACACTTTACAAGAATGCCTGACATTTCATGTTCACTTAAAATTCAGTCAGTAGCTAACTTGATAATCTGATCAAGTTACTCAAGGGATTTATTCATGAGGTTATTTCTCTGTAGACTTCTCAATGATACTCTTTTTCTACTGCCTCATGCAGATATTATAATGGATAATCTGAATGAATTTAATTTGCAAGTGATTGAGAACATACCAGGTTAATTTGCTGACATCTTATTGCAGGACAGGAGCTTTCTTCTTTTTTTTTTTTTTTTTCCATGACCATGTCCCAGGATCCTCTATTATGGACATTTTAATAAACTACATATTTCACATTGAGGAAAGACAGTAGTTCTCTTACCTGTCTGGGGATTGATAATGTCACATCAACAAACTCTTTTTTTCCTTCTTTCTTTTCTCCCCTGCATAAGCCCCATGCCTATTGAGGTGGTGAGTCACTGGGTTTCCCACTTTCATTCTATTTCTTATGAGTGAGGGAACTGGGCTCACATTCTCCAAACTTATTTCCCAGCAAGCCCCATGATCTAGCTTGAAAGTCATTTGATTCTTTCCATTATTTGGAATAGGCATATCCATGTTGTACCCCTGGCTGCATGTTCCAAGAATGATACTTCTTGGAGCTGTTGCAGAGAGATTCAACCTCCAGAGACATAGCTTCTACCCAGGAGTCCACGTTGTGATACTTCTTTCTCATGACTGAAGGTCAGCCTTACCTGTGCAACAAACTCACACAAGATGATTTTAACATATTCTCAAACTCTTCCAGAGACATGAAAAAGAGGAATTGTCACCTTTCTAGACATACTGACATCCAATTTGTGCAGGAAATTAATAACAGGACTCTGCAACAACCGCACTGCTTCTGTTTCTTGGAATTTTGTATTTGTTGCCTAGTTTGTTTCTTCTCCAATAACTCCTGTGACAGTGGAGCTGTGACCTAAGAATGTTGGCTTATTTTCTCTCAGAATAAAGGAAACTGGAGATATCTTGAACACAGAAGTAACTCATGAGACCAGATTCATTTTACTGGTTGGACGTAAGTATGTAGAAAAGAGCAATCAGTGACACAATCATGATTGTCATGTTGGATGCTTTATTGTACATGCGGCAACCACGAAGTTAAAGCTGCTAAAGAGAATCCAGATGGTGGATTTCAAATTATCCTTTCATGTTGTTTCAGAATATTTCAGAATGTTTTCTCTTATAAAATAGAATTTCTTGGTTTACTCCTGTTTCCTTCTCTTTTTTTTATTTATTTGTATTTTTTGGATATCCAACATCACCTCTGTGAAATTCATCAAAGTATGGGTTTAAGCTGATCATACCTGAGATTTTAGATACTTCCAAAAGGTAAAAAAAAAATCCTCTGACCATAAGCTTTCTTCATGTAATACACATTCATGAATCATCTTGTCAACATCTAGAGACAACATTATTAATATAAAAAAGAATGAAACCAGGATATGTATTATCTGCTCAATTAATTGATCTTTCTTATTGACTATAAAATTTCCCAGGAACTGAGTTCCTTATGGAGATTAAAACATGGCACCCATTACAACCTACCATATCTTCTGCCCCTTTTTTGTAATTACAGACTCAATCTCCTGACAAGCTCAGGGTTATCAACACTGCCAAAGACAATTAAAATGATCATCATTTTTCTTCTACATTATTATACTGTTTTTTTCTCATGCTACAAGCTCTAATTTCATAGTCCTATAGAGAATATATTCGGGCTCAAGTTTAAAAACTGTTTTCAATGCAATTTCTTTTTTTTATTTTTTAAAGAAGATTTAGATGACATAAATGTTACAGTGAAATATATTTTCAATGTAGGGGATTCCAGTATGCCTCACCTTCCTCCCCCTCCCACACTTTTCCCCATTAACAACATCTTTCATTAGTGTGGTACATTTGTGAAAATTGATGAATGCATATTGAAGCATTGCTACTAACCATGGTCTATAGTTCACTTTATGATTTAAACTTTGCTCCACACAATTTTATAGGTTTTGACCAAATTTATAATGGCCTGTATCTGTCATTACAATGTCATGTTGAATAATTCCAGTGCCTCCAAAATGCCCCATGTTATACTTATTCTTCCCTCTCCCTCCCCTCAGAAGCTATGGTGACCA
The DNA here is from genome assembly GCA_029593785.1 of Cabassous unicinctus. Taxonomy (NCBI): domain Eukaryota; kingdom Metazoa; phylum Chordata; class Mammalia; order Cingulata; family Chlamyphoridae; genus Cabassous; species Cabassous unicinctus. The sequence goes on along the minus strand of JAQZBX010004753.1, from coordinate 28,956 downwards.
CTACCTTTATATCAATGTTACAAGTCGTTCCATTACTTGAATAATAATTAATCTACTTTATTCCATAGTTGAAAAAGTGACTTTTGTTGTTTTGATATTGGACATCAAAAACAAGCAAACCACAAGAAAAAAACAAATGCAGAATTTCTATTTTATAAGAAAAAATATTCTGTCATTATGTAAGACAAGATATAAGGACTAATTTGAAATCCACCATCTGGATTCTCTTTAATAGCTTTAACATCATATTTTCTCTATGTGCAATAAAATATAAAAGGCATAATTAATTAGTTGACAAGATGTGTGGGCTGCTGGCCAGAGTTATCTCTATTTTGTTTGGGTAGACAGTGGTGTTTAGGATTTTTTTTTTTAATTTAAGTTTATGTTTGTTGTTCATTTTTGGAAAGTAAAGAAGAGTGTAGCAGAATAGGCTAGATGGGTGAGTACTTCATAGCAAAATTTGTATACTAAAAAAATATTTTAAGAATAATAATAATTTATAAGTTCAGCTCTATGGCTGTACTTGCAGCCAAGAGCTGCAACCACATGATGAAAAACTGATATACTATTTTCAATGTGAAAAATAATCAGTGCTACAGGACAAGTCACAATATAGGGGTTGCATAATTTGCTGATTCATGTGAGATTTCTGATAGAGACAACCAAGAGGAATAAACTGGGAAAGTAGGGCTAGAGACAGACTCTCACAAATTAGCACAGTCAGAACAGCTCCACAAGAGAGAAGAGCACCAGGTGGATGTGTGGAGTTATGAGTGAGGTCCAGCCCAAGGGAAGCTGCATCTTTTATCAGTGCTAATGGCTCACTCAGACAGGACAATGATAGACATGAAAAGAGCTAGAAATTTGAAAATTCTTTGAGGCAGATATTTAAGGACAGAGTACATGCAGCACTCAGTTTATTATGAGCAGCTTGTTCTCTGAATGTGTAATGAATCAGTGTTCCCTGAGTGATATGTGACTATGGGGACACAGCAGTATTGCTAATAATTTAGAAAACCCTAGCAAGTGGGATGCTCCAGGGTCCCCATGGATTGGTTTTTGGAAAAGGTCCAAAAAGGTTCCATATTAGGAAGTCCAAAAGTTTGGGCAATGCCATGGTTTAGGGTCCATGCCCTAGTGTGCATGGGATCCAAGGGCAGGATAGTTGCACTGACAAAAGAAAGATATACAAGGCATTTGGGAAGACCTGGATGGGTGGGATATGTTGGCCCTTTGAAGAGACCCCTTAGATATTATTGGTGGAAGGGGCAATTGTTGGCATCATTCATTGTGTCTTAATTAGACAACCTAATTATTTCTAAGATGCATTTTTATGATTAGGGAAATCACTCAATCTACAAAAAACCTTCTAGTGTCATTTAAGATTTTAATGATGGTGTTTTGTAGAGAGATTTTACAGCTTTCTGACTACAAATGAAAATTGATTACATTATAAAGTTTTAATTACTTGTCTTATATGGAAATCTCTTTAAGAAATAAACTCTATTAAAATGTTACCTAAATATTTCCAAAATTTACCCTATTTGTTAATTTTCTATTATCTTTAAAGTACTTTTGGGCTCTTTACTTTGTTGTTGTGTCTTTTTCTTTTCTTTTTTTCCCTTAGGTACTAGGGGTCAGGGAATGAACCCAAGACCTTGTATGTGGGAAGCTGGTGCTCAACCACTTGAGCCACATCCATTCCCTGTATCTTTGATTTATGAAATTTTTGTTAATATTCACACTTACTTTTGTTTATTTTTAATTAAAATTAAAATTGATTTTTAATCATTTTCTTCTAACATTTATATTGTGGTATTTTTCTAACATTTTTAACTTACTTATTTCCTTATTTTATGTTGTTTAATGAGAAGTTTAGAACTGTGAATATTCTTACATTTTGATATTCAGTTTTCTTTTGAATGATATATTCTAACACATTCTAATTAAAATTTTGGTATTGACTAGCTTTTTGTTATTGATTTCAGTTTTACCAGTATTAGTTAGAAAATGTAAAGGTCAAAAATTCTACTCTACATGTAATCAATGTTTTCATTAAAACCTGGCCAATGACACAAACCTTATATCACCTGCATGCTTGCTTTAAATCATTTGTTATATTTTATGCATGAAAACTTATCAGTGATATCTTCAGTGTGAATTATGTAAAAAATGGTTATAAACTAATTGAAAAAATTACTGCTTTGCCAGCAGATGCCACCATGTGCCATGCCAGGTGACAGAGAAGTCCAAGATCACCCAGTAGCCAGTCTTCAGGAAGAAAGCATCTCCTGATGATGAGTTGATTTGGACATTTTTCTCAGCATCACAACTGTAAGTATTTGAGTTAGTAAATTATCATCATGAAAGTCAAAAAAATTACTGCTTTAGCTTTGAAATTAGCTTTCATGGTATTACAAAGTGACCTTCTGATGTAAAGAATAATTAAAAACTGTGAAATTTAGGATATGTTGTAATTTTGCCATTTGACTTTTTAATGTCTTCTTAATATTTTTTTTCTTTATTTCTTTCCATTGCAGTCTGTACAAGTTACTCAAACTTATCCTTATTTAAGCTCTATTTCTGCCTTCCCAAATATGGTTTATACCTCCTTAACAAATTCAGTTCCTAAATTTATTTAAATATCTCAGCCATTCTGCCTTTTAATTCTGCTTTGTTTTTAAATACTGCTTTTAAATACTGTTTTTAAATAGTGCTTTTAAATACTGCTTCTTGGAGCAATTCTCCTTCAAATGCATATCTTTCCCCCATCTTTTGTTTCTTATGTGCCTTTTCTTTTGTTATTTTTCTGTGTTTTGCCTTGTTTTAAAAGAATAGATTTTGTAGTGTATGAAACTGAGGAATTATATTTTATCTTTTTTGCATACCCATAATCTTTGGGAGAAGACAATGATCCAGGATTGCTCTTTCACTAAATATATTGGGAGAGTTTGTTTTGACATTTCTTCAATGTTTTCCTGGGTGCTGTTTTACTTGGCTTTTTAAACTTGACCTGATGGATAAATGTGAGTGAATTTCAGTTTATGTTATGTCCTGTAGTCACTTGGTGGGAAGGTAATGTGAATATCTGGAAGTCTCATTCTGATATAATTTTCCCAATACCTTTTCCTCAAAATAAATGATAACTTTCCTCTGGAACCATATCTAGCTCCCCCTGGCTCCCAGCCATGCCTGTTATCAACAGAGCTAATTTTCCCAGCAATGCAACCATCTTCTATATGGAAAAACTCCACTAATAGGATATTTGATGCTCTGTGGCCTGCTATAGTTTACATTTTATTTTTCCAAGGTAAGTGATAAATAGGATGGGGCTTAGCAAGGAGAGTTTTGCTCTCTGTGTCCAAGTGTGTTTTATAAAATTTCAATGTATCAGGCACATGATCTATGGACTATGTAATAAAGGCTTATGGGTGTTCCATAGATTTAGGACTGTTACTGGTTAGAGAAATATTTCTTTTTCATTTTCTTTTCTTTTGTTAAAGCTATTAGATTTAAAGTGATGTTATGGAAGTATTGCATTCACTCAAACAATATCTATCTCTCCTTAAAAAAAAAGTGTTTTTTTAGAATTCATTTCAAACTTTTCTACTTTCAGTCACGTATGATATTTGTAATGAGTAATGAAGATATTTTATATATTCAGAAAAATGTTATTATTAAACAGGTTTAAGTTAAATGATATGTATGTATGGAATGAATTCCTTTCCTTGTATTCTGCCATGCACCTGTGGAAAATGCCTGGATAATCCTATTGCTGTCTTTGAGTTTGCTCATGAATGTGTACTCTGAAGACTTTAATGATTCCTAATGAATGGGGAGATGTTCATCATGGAAATATTATGTGCATGGAATATAAAGCCAGATACTTAGAAGCTCAACAACAGGAGAGGACATGGGGTAGGGTCTGACTTGCAGTGACAGACGGCAGACTAGTAACAGTTACTTTTGCATAAAATTTACCAGAAGAAAATAAGGTTTTACAAAGGCTATATTTATTTTTGGAATATAAATGAAATGCTTGACACTTCCTACTTGGAGACTGTGGGGAAAAATGAGCCAGTTAATAATGAGGATATTGTAGGATGTTTCTGTTTTTAGAATTACAATATTGAGGTGGAGTTGATGACAAGTTGCCACATTTATAAGTGTCCCTTAATCACATTAATACTGTTAATATGTGTAGAACCACATGTGTTTATGGCAGTTACAATTCATGGGGAACTAGAAATTTGAGAGATTTATGCAGAGGGTGAGGATGAGATCACAAGTTGATGGTCTGGGATTATAAATTCAGGAAATTTTACTGTCATCTCACTGAACATTTAACAAGGTAGAGAAGAAACATTTTCTGTCCCATGGATCTATGACAGGAATTTCTCTATCATTGTTGCTAGTTCTACTTAAGTTCTACTTAAGACATCATTATGAATCCTTGAAGAGTACATGGAGATATGTCTTTTCCTGATGAGTTCTATGAATATGTTTGAGGTGCTGACAATTAATATCCTTGCATCATTTCAGATATTCATAAGGCCATGCCCACCCAGAAGTAATAGTGCAAATACAGTGGGAAGTTAGCAAAGTTAACCTTCACTTAATACTAGGAGATCTGATCATACCTCTTGGGGTTAAAAAGAACTGGCTCTGTATACTTCATTACTATATTGTTTAAATGAATTTAGTTAAAAAAATGGACATATTATCAGGATATACAAAAGTCAGAGGAAAGAAAATAAGATTTATCAAGAAAATGTAAAATCTAAGACTGAAGTTATCACAGAAGATCTATTTAAATAAAGAGGGTATCTAATACTATAGATACGTTTGTTCAATGTTATATAAAATAATTAAAAGATTATTTTCAGAATAATTTAATTGAAGATATACTGATGAAATAAAAAATATGTACTTTGAAATTTCATTCCAACATGAAGTAATTGGAATTGCTTTGGAAATAAGTTAAAATATTAATTATCATTACCAGAAATTACATTCAGGAGAATTAGAAAAAATTTTTCCTACTATATTTTCAAGCATCACTTCATTGATTCGACAATGATATCAACTATCTACTAGTTGACTTGAGCTGTTTCAGACTGTCTTGGGAAAATCAGAGAGGTATAAAATGACGGATATAACTTTTGCAGACTGTCAGATGGATTTTTGAGAGAGTATAGTGGGGCTTGGAAGCTGTGAAATTACCTGCTTTTGTGAAGAAGCAGACATATAACTTAGTCAAATCAAATATCTAAAAACAAAGGTTGTAGGAATGTATAACTTTGAAGGAGTATTTTATTTTTCTGCAGGGTTGAGGGAAGGCTCCTTAGTAACATTAGATTGGAAGAAAGGACTTGCCTTTCTATAGTACCTCCATAATTAATAGCTTACTGAATAGTATCATTTCATAAATCAGATATGGGTTGTTCATTTGGAAGTAAAGATCCTTTTACTTGCTTCCTTTACCAGGAAGCACATTTTGCATTCACAATTTGAATGATTGTTAGAATGCAAATGATTCCAAGAAAAGAAATTTAAATACATAGGGATACATAAATAACAGATACCATTTCATTTCCTAAAGATCAAAAGGGTCTTTGGTCCCTGAAAAAGAAAGCAGGCAAAAACCAAGAAAAACAAAGACTGCTGGAAGGAAGATGAAATGTAGATAGTGAGTAGACTCAAAATCAACTTTGCCATGGATTGAGAAGGAATGCATCCAAGCTTTGCCTTTCTCAGTAAACAGATGCCTTTAAGGAGGTCATATAAGCTCTCAGGAGTTGTTTTTTAGTTAATGATAATCATATCTAATTTATTTAAACCATGTGACCTTAGAAATAATTTCCACAATTCTCAATGATGAGAGATAGTTTTATATAATAGAAAATTTCTTAAAAATTCAGTTTTCTGTCTTTAGTTGGTATTATCTGAATTTCCCTCTTTCTGTAACTAGAAAGATATGTTTATAGAAAGGGTTAAATTTGATGCCATTGGAAAGAAGCAATGGTATAAAGTGTTTCCTATAGCAGATGATGGTGTTTGTTAATATGCCCATTGTTCTCTATTTTGAAGAACATTAGAAGACAACTAAGAAGTGAAATGGGTAGAATGCACACATTAGAAAAATGGATAGATGTAAATTACTAGCTCTAAGGACATAAATTTATACCAATTTAACATAGGACACTTTTATGAGAGGTGACATTGTCAGTCACTTGACCTCGTATAATATGTCATCTTTCTCAGCTATGCCTCAGCATTCTGGAAGCTACTGTGCAAATGGGGACTGTGAGGAGTACCAATGAGAGCAGACTGACAGGTTTCATCTTTTTGGGGTTTTCTGATCATCCTCAATTACAGAAGTCTGTATTTATAATCATTCTGATCTTATATTTACTAACCATTTTGGTTACTATGATCAGTATGATCATAATACTGATATCTGATCTGGAACCCAAACTTCACGCACCATTGTATTTCTTCCTCTCTCATCTTTCCTTCCTGAACCTATGATTCAAAAGCAGTGTGATTCCCCATCTTTTGGTAAAGTTGTGGGAACCCATGAAAGCCATTATCTATGGTGGTTGTGTTGTTTGACTCTATGTCTTCCATGTACTGGGTTCCATCGAGTTTGTTTTGCTCACAGTGATGTCCTAGGATCACTATGTTGCTGTCTGCTGTCCCCTCCATTACACTGTCTTTATGCCTCCCCATCTCTGCATGATCCTGGCCTCTATGGTGTGGCTCACTGGGGTGGCCACCATCCTGGTACAGTCTACTCTCACTCTTCAGCTGCTCTTCTGTGGTCATCACCAAGTAGACCATTTCATCTGTGAGATCCGTGTGCTCATCAAGTTGGCTTGCATGGGCACCACTTTCAAAGAAGTTGAGCTTTTTGTAGCTGCTGTCCTCTTCCTTGTAGTACCTGTCTCATTCATCCTGTTCTCTTGTGAATACATTGCCCAGGCTGTGTTGAAGAGGAAGTCAACCACTGGGAGACAGAAAGCATTTGTGACCTGCTTTTCCCACCTGTTGGTGGTCATCATCTTCTATGGAATCATCATCTTCATATATCTGCAGCCAACCAAGAGTAAACACAAAGACTAGGGAAAGTTTATTTCCCTCTTCTACACTGTGGTGACTCCTATGCTAAACCCTCTTATTTATACTCTGAGGAACAAAGAGTTTAAAAGGGCTCTTAGGAAAGTTCTAGGGAATAGTCTCTGTATAAATTAAACATGATTCTCAAAATTTTCCTAAAAGTGACACTGTGAAGAAAATCTTCCAGAAGGATCATACATTGGCCATTTTTTTCACTTTTCTTTTAATTAGTTGTTCACTCAATTTTTAACATTCTAAAAATAATATGGAATATATGCACCTAGTCCTGACATTGCTATAACCCAGAAGCAGCCTATGGTGAAATGTTTACTCAAATCTATGCTTCAGAATGTATTATTTAAGTAACAAATATGAGATCTCTATTAAATGCTAAGCCCTTTACAAGATTAATATGAACATGCAAACATTCAAGGCATTCATAAGGCCATTTGTCCTGTCCATTTTTCATTTACTAATAATGCAGTTGTTCTGTCTTTCAGCCTCCCCATAGCTATAGATGTACAAGTAGCTTAATTCTTTCCAGAGTTTCAGAGTTGGGTGTGTTTAGGATATCTGCACCTTGAGCAAAATGTCATGAAGCAAAAGACTTATTTCACCCTATTCTAGTCTACATTCTACTTTCTTGAATGATAGCAAGTACTGGGTTGTATGGACTATTGTAGGCAAAAATGGTGGGTTCAAACATACATCAAAATAAAGAAACATTTTAGTGAGATGAGAAAGATATCCTCTCACTAAAGTGGGAAGGTCTTGTAGGTACAAGTGTGTTAATCATTTCCTTTAAAGAGTAAGCAAGTCAAGGAATGAATGACTCATCACTTATGACTTCTAAGAAGTAGAGAAAGAAGTTATCACAGAGAGACCAGAAGGATGTGGAAGTTTAAGTTAACTAGAGTTTTTAAGAGTCATATATGTAGAGAGATTAGCATGTTTTCTAACTGAACTAAATTAAAAATTATGAAAATATTAAAGGAACAAAATAAAATGTAGCATGGCTTGACCAAAGATTTATAGTTGAGATGAGAAGAAAGAAAACTGTCTTAAATGGGCAAGTAATAAAGAGTCCTATATGCCAGATAAGGAGTTGGAACAGTACAGAATGGGAAGCAGAAATCTTGGGGGTAGTTAGGTAGATTTTTATTGTAGAAGTATGATCCAGGTTAATGTTTTCATTCATCAAACCTGCCCCTCCTGTCACTGTCAGGGCAGGGGACTGCAGCTGAGTAACTTCCCTTCCTCAAGATCACTTACATTACCCACATCTGGTGTCAGGCCCAATCTTTGAGAAATTAATTGGACATGAGAGTTCCTGATAACTGATTGCCCAACTTCTCTTGGATGCATATTGTTAAGAAAGCAGAAGAAATAATTTGAGGATAATCCATGAATTATGATAATACATGTTTGTTAAAAATTTCAAATGCCAAACTCATTGAAGGAATTTTTTAAAAAAAGTTCTATGGTGGTTTTTATTCCCAATCAATAATACCACAAGCCACTCTGCTGTATCTCATATTAGGCAATGTATTAGTCAGCCAAAGGGATTCTGATGCAGAGTACCAGAGCTCTTTTGGCTTTTATAAAGGGTATTTCTTTGGGTTAGAAGCTTACAGTCACAAGGGCCTAAAGAGTCCAACTCAAGGTGCCAGAAGAGGTACTTTCTCACGCAAAGTAATTGCCACATGTTGAAGCAACATGGTGGGTGATGTCTGTGAGGGTTAAGCCTTCCTTCTTCTTCTTAAGGCTCCATGGTTACAGCTTCTTCTGGTCTCATCTGTAGACTCACATGAGGCTCATCTCTTTCCTCAGGGCTTGTTTCTTTCCTGGCTCAGTTCTGTTCTCTTCATAAGGCCAGTTGTAGACTATCAGGTTCATCTCTCTTCCCAGGACCTCTGCTGTGTCTTATGAGCTGTCTCTCTTCCTCTGCTGTGTCTTTTTCTTTGTGAGTGTCTGCCCACCAAGGGGGTGGGGATTCAATATCCTACTGACAAGACTGAATCAAAACTCTAATCTTAATTTAATCAAGTAAATGTAACCTTTAATGTAATACAATCAAAGGTTATCATGCCCAGAGGAACTAACCACTTTACAAACATTATCTATATCTCTTTTTAGAATTCATAAATAGTATGAAAATGCCACAGGTAATATAAAAAGAAAAAACAAGTTATGTCTTCAGAGTTGAGAAAGTTCAAGGAAGGTTAAACCAATATAGGGCAAGTGTAAGGACCTAAAAATTAAAGGAGGTATAGACTTTAGACTTATAAAAGGTCTGCATTGACACTCACACCCTCACTCTCACACACTCACACATTCACCCACATGCTCACCCCTCCTCCTAGCTCACCTCCTGCCCCACCCCCACAAAAGAGAAAAAAGCAGAGAAAAAAAGAAAAAATAAAAAATAAAAGGTCTACATTATTTCAACCATTATTTCAATATGTCAACTAGTGTTGATGTAGTGAAAAGAACACCAGACTCAGAAGAGGTGTCTTGAGTTTAAGTCCTAATATTTCTTTTAACAAGTAAAAATTTGTACACTTATTTTTGACTCATTTTACCCTTTATTTCATGAGGCAACTGCATTAGAACATAATATATCTTCTTTCTGCTTAAAATTTGCAACTACCATTGTAGATTGAAGAGTTTAATAAGGTGTGAGCAAATTTGAGAAATATTTTTGTGTTATTTGTAATTTGGGGGACTCAATATGAAGGATAAAAAAGATAAAACTATTTATGGCCACATTGATGATGGGCTTAAGTTTCTACCCTGCATAAATTTGGCTGGTGATGATGCCATTTACTTTTAGAAGAAACATAATAGTGAAAGCAAGGGCTTAGATTCTAACCATGTGTATTTGGGGTGTTTCTTCAAGTGGAAATGTCCATTTAAAAATTGAATATGAAGATCTGGTCCTCACTAGATGAATGTACTTTTAATTAATGTAGTGATTAGCAGATGGGTTCACTTAGGGAGAAAGTAAATCATAAGGGATGAGGATGTTGGATTGATGTTTGAGTAATCCAACATAAAGGTTTGGGGGACACTAAATCTAAATATACTTCCAGATGATTTTACTATGAAATTTCTTTGCACTAAGAAATAAGGATGTTGCTCATTATAGGGAGTTATATGATGCAGATAATCCAAGTTACAGATGGAAGGATTAGCTTTAAAGGGGATGAGAGAGATGTTCTTTCTTGAAAGTGGAGAGAAGAAGGAAGGAGGCAACACAGAAAAGTTTTTTTGTTTATTTTTTATGTTGGGAAGTCTGATGGCTTCCTTAACAAAGTAGTAAGTCCCAGAATGATGCTGTATCAAAAGTGGAATACTCCACATTAGGGAAATATCTATATCCATTCTCCATGGTTCATTCCATGAAGTTACTTACTTCCTCTGCTAATTGCCTGCTTTTGACACAGAAACACAAAGCTAATAAAATGCTATATAATGTACTTTCTGAAGATATGTAAAATACCAACACATTTATATAGACCTGAGTAAGATGTCAGTTGAATTTAGCATTACTTGAGTGCACTCGTGTCATGATGGGTTTATAAATTTATTGAGGTAGCAACTTTTTGGTTTTCTATCACTGCTGGTCTCATTTTGTCATTAATGTAACATGAAATGTTGCATGAAAAAGTTAAACTATTTTGATTTCAAGGCTTTTTTTCCCTCAATTATGGGTATGTGGCAATTTTCTGTTGCTATTCCTAAGTGCAAGGTAGGGTCTTGTGACTAATTTGTATAATTGATTGATATTTTCTATTTAAGTCATCTCTTACAGGAAAAACATAGAGATGAGAGATAGATAGATAGATAGATAGAGCTAAATAGATATGGAAACCTAGATACACAGAGGACAGATGATAGATATATAGATAAATTGGTACATAAAGAGATACATAGGTAGATACAAACAACATCCTGGAGTACTCAATTCAACATGATGTCAGTCTTCTGTAAAAAATTACTTATGAGAATTACCATAGTATTTACATAGTTATTTACATAAAGAGATACATAGGTAGATACAAACTACATCCTGGAGTACTCAATTCAATGTGATGTCAGTCTTCTGTAAAAAATTACTTACTTGAATTACCATACAGCTTTACAACTCAAGCTGTATGTCATTGCAAACCTTTGAACTCTGGACACTCTGCAATTTCAAATGGAGAAATAGTGTAAGTACCATGTCACTAAAATGAATTTTTAGGTTTGATTTTATTGAGAAAGAGTAAAATGTTTTCCAGAGGATCATTCTTTATTGACTTTTTTAACATTGTGGTCTCATTAGTCAGTTTCATTAGAGAGATGTGATTACATTTTATTGATACTTACAGGGTCAGCAAGTTGAGGGATGGGATAGCATAAATAAGAATGTGCACTGGAGGATACAGTTGCTTATACATCAAATCAAGCCTTTCACTACTCAGGTGGGAAACTTTAAAACATAAGAGCAGACACTGAGAACTTGAAAACCATAGGTCTTATGCTTTCACCAAAAGGCAGGATAAACATGGAGGAACAACACATCTGGAAAGTGGAGTAGACCAGAAGAAACATCAGTCTTATATTGGATCTCTTCAAATTGAGATAGGACAAGGTTATGGATTTTCAGCCTTTTCAAAGGCTTTCAACAGGCAGGTGCGTTGAGTCCTGAGCAAGGTTGAAGTGTCACAAAAGTAAAGGTAGCATATCTTCTATACAGAAAGACCCAAGAGACAGTCAGGCTGTGGTAAATAGGGCAACTAAAATGCATTAGTTTACTCAGCAAACATTTATCATTTACTATGCTTCAGAATCCATACAAAAATACATATAATAAAATCTGTTAAACATGACCCTTCACTTTAAGAAGAATCTTATGACTTATTAGAAATATATAAGTATAAAAATTTAGGTCAGTACTATCTAATAGTTTCTATGATAAAGTAGGTTCAGGATTTAGGATGGATTTATAAGATAAGAATTGGTTAATCCCACCTGAGTCAGGTATGGGGCATGTGATGGGTGATCAGAGTCAAGGAAGGCTTTATACATAAGTGAACAGCATGGAGTCTTGAAAAGGGAGGAGATGCTTTTCACATGATGGGAATTGTGGGAGAATATCCTTTCATATGGAGAAGCCTAAGAAAATGAGTGACTGAGTGAAAGGGCAAGTAAGGGGAGTGCAAACCACTCAGAATGGCAGCATAATAAGTTAGATGTGTGGGGGATGGTGGTGGATGTAGGGAGGGCATAAACCAGCACAAAGAGGGTGTTGAATGCCTTGTGGACAGTGCACATTTTTCTTGTAAATACCAGGAATCATTCAAAGGGTAATGTAATATTTGACAGAAAAAGATAACTCTGGCTGCTGTGTGCAGCTTAATTATAAGCATTAGAGACAAGAGCATGGACTTCAGGACATCAAACCTTGATCCTTACTTTAGCCTTTTTCTTTTGCCCTCCCTCCCTCCCTTCCTTCCTTCTTTCCCCAAACCATTCTATACAGTCATATACGATATTGTGAAACATGAGTTGCATATATCCCACATATAATCAAAGACCATAACCATTTATTGAGTATTAGGCTGATTTTCAAGGTACTTCACTATATAAACCATAGAATCTTTTGAATCTTTTCTATCTTTCCCTTCACAAACATACAAACTTATTAAATGTTACTCTAAGAAAACATAAGTAGAACCCCCATTTTTATTATTTCTCATGCAGTCTTTTATTTAAAATTTCTTTGTCATCTGCTGTTGATTTAGGTCTATGTTAGAAAGCTGAGCTCACTTTGATTCACTTATATGATTGTGGTTGTGATCCTTCACGTCTGTGAACTTATATCAATATCTAATTTTTGCATTTACTATTCATGTTTAGTGCACATATTCTCAACTCTAGGGAAAAACAGGCATTGTAAATTTGCAAAAGATAGAAGAAAGCTTTTGGTGACTGCATGAATGTTGCATAAACATGCCATTCAACCTCCAATAGAAGGTATTACACCTCATTTGGCTCTGTAGGGAATGCAAATATGCACACTAGACACAGTCAAATTATTCAAATCCCAAGCTATTATTTCAAAATCAGCAGAATAGAATGTCATTTGGCTAACATTTCTACAGGGGAGGGTGAAACAAATTTTGACTTGAAAGAATTGGTAAGTCAGGCAAAAATGTTTCAGAATGAGAAATATATTGTGTCATGTTACATTTTCCTAGATTCTCATCTGGAAGAATGAAATCATACTCTTCATCATATTCCCTTTTCCATTTAAAAGTCGTTATTCAATTAATTATGCTATTTTAGTGATTATTAGTCTATTTACACTATATAACACAAGTTTATATGCATTCACTTCTCAGTAGAATTTTTGAAATATCCAATATTTGAACTCTTGACATCAGGGTCTTCCCCAACCTACTGTATACCACTGCCAGATCAATATTTCCAAAATAGAATTTGAAAATGTCACTCTTTTATTCTGCCCATAAGCCTGTAGCTACATTTCAATCCTTCTACTTCAAGGATAAATACTTTGTTTCACTCAATTATATCTACAGTTTGGCTCCAAATATCATTTTCTAGGCACACCTTCAATGCTGACCTTTCTGGATATTCTTATAAACATGAGTGAATCATCCACATAATCTATCCATTGGTCAGTTCTCCTAATGACCAAATAACTGCAAAGGTGCTTCACTTTTCAAATAAACATTTGTCCTTGCAGCTTAAAATTCTTGTTGTGTTTAAATTTAAGGAGTTTAAAAAGATTTATCAATGATCTTTTTTTTTTTAAGCTTTGGCAAAGAGTTTTATATCAATGATCTTTTTACAACAAATTATATATTTTAAGAGAATTTAACAAATCTGTAACCTTTGTTAATGTATATTCTATTTAAATATTTTTGTTTTATGATGAATATTAATAACTTGAAACCAGTTGGCTTAAATGATATTGATTTAAACTGTACTTTTAAAATAATTCCATTTTTGACAGTTCAATCATTGAGTGAACATGTATGATATATGTTGAATTTTATATTATATATTTTCCTTCCTCCAACACATTTCCTTTTCTTCTAGTCATTATAATATGTCCTATAGGTAAATATGATCTTCTTCTATCCTACTACATCCTAATATTATCCATTTTAAAAGGCTTTGTTTTAGTTTCATCTGGAAAACCTTACTCAATCTTCCACATTTCAAAGTGATTTCTTTCTTATCTGATATTTTGCAAAACTGATTTGAAAATTATTTATTTTGGTTCAGCCTTAGAACATCATTTTTAACTTTTCTTTTTTAAATTTAGATTACTCATTATGTACCTGTTCAATTTTGTTTTGTATCTCCAGATGGACTATTAGATCAATGACCATCTTATCTCTGTTGAAACAGTGCATAAAGAGAGTCTAAATGTGTGTGTGTGCAGTGGTGGCAAGATGAAGAGTTCCCATCCTCATTTGTGCCTAGGATGAAACCTGAATGTATTAGATTTTGTATGCAGATTTTGGTCCACAATTAAAATCCATGAATATGGTGTTTTCTTCTTTTTTATTTTGAAGGGCACTTATTTTCAGTGGCAAATGATGGCACATTTCTAAATATTCATGCAAACATCACTTTGACCGGTTTGAATAATGAGTTCCCAGAAAACACGGGAATTGAATTTATTCATGATTTTCTATTAATAAGAAGAGGCATTAGTTTTGATAGTATACGGACAATATTAAGGACAAAAATGAGTAGTTTGGACAAGTAGGTCTCCAGTAGTCTTCAGTTCTTACATGTTTTGATTCTCAGATAAACTGTTTCAAACTTCTCATTTTTCTCTTAGCAGGTGATGTTCCCCCTAGAGGTATGGGAAGGGCAAATGACAGTTCCCTGGTGGGTTTCATCCTTCTGGGCTTCTCAGACCACCCTCACCTAGAGGCTGTGCTCTTTGCATTTGTCCTTTTCCTCTATCTCCTGACCCTTGTGGGTAACTTCATCATCACCATCGTCTCATACCTGGATCCTCCTCTCCACACTCCCCATGTACTTTTTTCCTACGTAACCTCTCCTTCCTGGACCTCTGCTTCACCACTATTCTTGCCCCTCAGACCCTAGTTAACCTGCAAGGACTAGAGAAGACCATCACGTATGGAGTTTGTGTGGTCCAACTCTACATCTCTCTAGCCCTGGGCAATACAGAGTGCATCCTTTTGGCTGTGATGGCCTTTGATCACTATGTGGCTGTCTGCAAACCCTTACATGATGTAGTCAAGATGAACATGCGGCTATGTCAGTGGCTAGCATCCATTTCCTGGATGAGTGGTTTGGCCAATTTGATTGATGCCACCTTCACCTTGCAGTTGTCTCTCTGTGGCAACCACAGGTTGGATCATTTTATTTGTAAAGTACCAGCTCTCCTCAGAATGGCTTGTGTGGACACCACCATTAATGAATTGGTGCTTTTTGTCATTAGTATCCTGTTCTCGTAATCCCTCCAGCACTCATCCTTATTCCCTATGACTTCATAACCCAAGCTTTTCTGAGGATCAAGTCAGTGCTGGCCAGGCATGAAGCCTGGGGCACCTGCTTCTTCCACCTCATTGTGGTGATCATTTTTTATCTATATGTATCTCCAGCCAAGTGACAGTTACAGCCAGGACAGAGGTGAGTTTATCTCTCTTTTCTACACCATGGTGACTCCCACTTTAAGTCCTATCACCTACACATTAAGGAACAGAGATGTGAAGGAGGCTCTGAAGAAACTTCTCTCAGGAAAACTGTGTTACCTCTGGATGTGATATGCAAGGAAGTAGTTACAAGTCATGTGGTTTTATCCAACTTTTGTGTAGACAAACTCATATTTTTAAATTTTACGCCATTTGAATGAGTGCTCCCTTATTTTATCTTGTAAGGGCATTCCCATCTGTTATGTAAGCAAACTGTATATATGTTTACTTAAGTCAGACCTTGAGACATAGAAAAGAGGGCTCTGAGTGGATGTAAGCTATGATTCTTGCCAGCAATCTTTTATTTTTGCCACTTATTTTCCAATGGTTAAAAAAATTAAGAAGTTGCCAACTGTTTGCTTAGGTAATGTTTTTTCTTTAATTTCATTGAATTCTTTAAGCTTTTTTTTTCAGTTTTCTGCCAAATAAACATTTTGTATTTACTTATAAAATCTCCCATTAAAGCTCCATGCTGCAGAAGCAGAAATTTCTGTATTTTACCTTAACCATGGTGGAAAAATATTTGCTCATAATTCAGATTTATTGACCAGTTGGATATCATATTAACTACTATTTCCTTTAACCCATTTATCATTAAGAATTCCCTCCAAGAAGAAATAAGAGAAACCAAATATACTAAACACATTATTTTACATGACTTAGTAAATCTATCTGATTGTGTGGTCTGTAAGTCACTGCCAGCACATGGTAGATACAAGCATTTTAAGAGAGAAAATAATGAAATAATTTTATTCTAAGTCATTTAATATGTCAATTGTATAAAAGTAATTGCATTTTAAAAACACCACTGTATTCTTAAAAATGAATATTGTTTAAGGATAATAAATATTTTTGTTTCAGCCAAACATTACAGAAATCATCTCAGCAAATCAAGAAAATAGTACATATGAGATGAGATGGCTTCTGATATTTTTAATTTTTTTATTTTTTGCAAGTGAACACACAGACCCCACTTCATAGTTACAGTGCCAATCTGGGTTGGCTACATCAAGAATTCTGTAAGCGTGTGTCTGTGTGTTATAGTAGCTAGAAAAGAACATGGCAAACTCAGAAGTATAAAATAAATATCTTAAGGCAAATATTATTGGATTGAGAATTAATTCAGTCTTTGTTCCCAGTATGTTATCTCTCATAAAAGAGTTTGATGAGTTGTTGAAACTGTTATTTTTTCCTGTTTTTGTGTTATTTTCAACAAAGCAGTGACTTTTCTCATAAATTAAGGCTTTTCTGTTATCATAATAGGCATGAACTTATGTGTATAACATGTTTTACATTGCAATGTATTGATTTTATTGTTAAATGGGGAGAATAAAGCATTGCCATAGCAAAAATGAGTACATCATTACACTATTAATATAAATCCCATAAAATCAGCTTTGTAAGAAATAAGTGCAAGCAACTCGTAACTTGCTTTAAGAAAAGACAGGGTTGAACCTTTCACATTATCAATAGCTTATAATATGGAAGAACATTAATTACATAATAGGTTTTTGGAAGATAATTCATGTTTACATTATTCAAAAGCAATGATGTACAGAGTATAATGTCAACACCAGGCTTACATGGGGTGTAACTGAGACATACTCAACTAACCTGGATTTTCCGTCCATGGGAAAGTCATTTTTTAAAAACAATTTCTTGAAATACATCATACATACATGAACATAGATAAACTATATATTGTTCAATAAATGTCATGAACTTACAAAACAAATATCCATAATATCATAGAGGGCTCCCACACATCACTACCCTCCCACCACAAACACCCTGCATTGTTGTGAAGCATTTGTTAAATCATGAAATAGCATCATCAAAGTTTTACTACTAACTATAGTCTGTATCTTCCTCTGCTATACATTTTTTAAGGATTTATTTATTTATTTATTTATTTTTATCCATTCTCCCCCCTCCCAATATTTACTGTTTCTGTGTCCATTCACTGGGTGACTCTGTATCCATTTCCTGCCCTCTCTTCTCATCCTTCTCCTCCTGTATTCACTGGGATTTGATCCTCAGAAACTCTGATGTGGGAGAGAGGTGTCCTACCACCTTCGCCACCTTAGTTCCAGGTTTTTCAGCATGTGTCATCTTGGCTCTCCCTTGTGTCACTCTCCTGTTCCATCAACATCTTGCTGCATGGCTCACCAGGCCTGGCGGCTCACCCATTCATGGGACCTGGTGTTGCACCTGCACACGGGGCCTGGTGTCCCAAGCAACTTCTATAATTTTCTTCTTTTAATTTTTACCAGGAGGTCCCGGAGCTCGAACCCAAATGGGAGATCGACACCCAACCACCCGAGCCACATTCATCCCCCTGTTATATTTCTTAAGGTTGACCAAAAATACCCAAAGTTATAGTCTTTTCCCATTCAGGATGGTCATATAATAAATCAGGTTTAGTTGATCAACAGCATTCCAAAAACCAGACCTAGGGAGAAAAACTATGTCTGGTGACACATGCATGGTTTCTAATATAGTGAATGTTTAGCCTACACTGATTATCACAAAATCAGGACAGCAAGAATATTCACACAGAAAAGTCATTTTACATATTATCTTATGTTACTTGTTGATTTTAAAGATGATGCTGTATGTAACATAGTAAACATAAGAGCAGTTGGCTTGAGATGAGAAGTGAATGATTACAAGTCATAAAGTTTTGTGTTGTAAGGAAGAGACATTAGATATAAATTGAAAGTATTTGAACTTTAATGTTTTTTTGTTTCATTTCCTTAGATCTTCATATAAAAACAAGCATACACTTTTGGATATGGCTTCTTTGTCACAGACTTGATGGATTTTATGTCCATAAATGCTGCATTTAGGAAGTTTCTTCCATTTTATTACTTTGAATTGTTTTGGTGCCTTGATTGGAAATCAGTTGAACTTGTTAAATATGGATCTGTTTTTCTGTTCCACTCTTTTCCATTAACCTAATTCTTTTATTTTAGGAGAATACCACCACATTTTTGTGATCATAGCTTTATATTAATTCTTAAAATCAATTATTGCAAGTCTTCCAAACTTATATTCATTACTAACATTCTTTCAGATAGCTCTTTTGCTTATATATATTAACATCAGCTTGTTGATCTGACCAAAAGAGTCTGCTGATATAGTTTGGTCTTATATTGATTCTAATAAAGATTATAGGAGATCCAAGATGGTGGAATAGGAAAGAGCAAGCCACAATCCTCCTCCAGAAATTGCAGGAAAGTAGGCAGGTTTACCTGGCAGGAGTCACAGGACTGTGGCAACAATTGGAGAGGAAAGCTATAGAGGGAAGACCCAGTTGTCTTGGGAAAAGGAACATATAATAGATAGGGCATTCAAACCAGCTCAGAGGCTAGAGATGCCAGGGAACTGACATGGCTGGAAGACCAGCACTTGTCTGGCTCCTAGAGCAGAGTTTAGTCCCCTGCCCCCAGGATAACAAGGGGAGCATCCCAGTACCCAGAAGACTTTTGAGGTAAAGGAGTTGCAGGGCAAAAAGTTTGGGGATCCAACACATAGCCAACTCAGAGGGAGAGAGTTGTAGGCAGAAGGGAGATAAGATGGGTGTACCAGGAAAAATAAAGACACCACCTGGCTCTGAAACTACTTTATGGAGGTGGGAAGGGGGAACTGAGAGGCAGGCTTCCACAACTGGGAGAGAGAGGAAAGGGTCAGTGAGCGGCAGGCTGACAGGTGCCTAATGGCTCTGGAGAGTGGGAAGACTGGAAAGGCAAATGCCAAAACATTAGAAGCCTAACTGGCTCAAGGTAAAAGATGGCAGGCAGAGGCAGAGTACAGCCTTTCATAAGTCTTGAGAATCCTGAACTAAATGATGGCCCTGGTGGAGATCAGTGGTTAAACCCTTTCTTCACATATACAAGATCCTGGGTTCAACACCCAGTACCTCCTAAAATAAAAAAAAAGGCCTAACTAGTGTGAGTGTTAAAGAGGGTGTAGGCAGGCACCCCAGGGGCTGCAGGGAGCAGGAGTTGAAGGACAAGCAGCCTCAGGACAAGGAATTTGGCTGAGATTTTTTAAGGTTATTATTATTATTCTTTTTTTACTACAATATCTACTGTTTAATTTTCAAAACAAAGACATTGAATAGAAGAGTCAGAACCCTTCAGGAGAGTGGAAGCCTTCCCTGGATCTTAGCACATTTATATATATATATGGTTATTTTTAATTTTTATTTTATATTTTCTATTCCTTCCTCTGCCCCCGAGTACCTTAACTGGAGAAGGCAGATGTGAAAAAAGATTTGTGAGCACTGGCTACCTGAAACCATTGCAAGTGGCCTGAAAGGGGAGCCTGTTTTTTCTGAGTTTTTTTTTTTTTTTGGTAGTTGCTTTTTTTCTCTCCTTTGTTTTCTCTTTCTCCTTAATTTATTTCTTTTCTTTCATTCATTTTTCCCCTCCCCTGTTGCATTTATTTTGTTCAAAATCCTTCTGTTAGATCCTCATTTTCTTTCTTCTCTTTTCACCTTTTGGATCTTTTATTTTATTCTTTTTCCTGTTTCAAACTCTCTCTTTTTATTACATATTTTTTATTCTTAATCCTTTAATTTTAATGATTTTTCATTCTTATTATTATTTTCTTTCTTCTTACTGATTTTTTAAGGTTCATTTTCCATCTTGCATGTGTGGTTTTTTAAAAATACTTTTTCTCTTCTTTCTTTTCCTTTCTTTGATCTTAATATTTTTGCAGGGGAAAACGCACAACTAGAAGGATTTAGAATAAGTGAAACCAAGTGTCAAAGAGGAACTTGAAACAAAATAAAACAATGAAAAGAGAAGCTAACTGTCTGAATAAGGCCAAGAAGATAAGCAGATGCCCAGACATTAGCAAAAAATTACAAATTATACTAAGAAACAGGAAGATATGGCCCAGTCTAATGAACAAAATAAAAAACGATGAAGAGATTCAGAATATGGAACAACTAATCAAGGAGGCACAAAAAAATTTCATGAATCAACTTAATGAAGTGAAGGAAGAGAAAAAAATATTAAGACAGCACTGGGGAAACATGCAGAAGAAATCATAAGCATGCATATAAAGATAATGGATCTGATGGTGATGAATGGCACAATACAAGAAATAAAAAATATACTGGAAGCACATAACAGCAGATTTGAATGGGTAAAAGAAATAATTACTGGCATTGAATATAATGCAACTGAAATCACAAAGACAGTAGAACAGACAGATAAAAGTATTAAAAAATTCAGCATGGACTCATGGAAATAAATGACAACATGAAAGGCACAAAAATATGCATTATAGGCCTCCCAGAGAGAGAAGAGTAGGGAAAGGGGGTATAAAGGAGTAATGGAATAAATAATGGCTGAAAATTTCCCAAATCTTTTGAGGGACATAGATGTACATGTCCAAGAAGCACAGCACACTCCAAATATTAAAAATCCTAGCAGGTGTACCAAAAGACATATACTTATCAAAATGTAAAATGTGCATGACAAACAGAGAGTACTGAAAGCAGAAAGAGATAAGAGATTAATCACATACAGGGGATGCTTAATATGATTAAGCACTGATACCTCATCTGAAACCATGGAGGCAAGAAGGCAGAGGTATGTCATGGTTAAGATGCAAAAAGAAAAAAACATTTTGCCAGCCAAGAATTTCTATCCAGCTAAGCTGGCACTCAAAATATGGGGAATTAAAAATATTCACAGGTAAACAGAAATTGAGAAAGTTTGTCAACAAGAAAGCTGCCCTTCAAGAAATATTAAAGGGAATTCTGCAGGTTGAAAACTGAAAAAAGGAGAGAGAGGGTTGGAGGTGAGTGTGGAAAGGAAAATTACTAATAAGAATAACTAAAAAGACAAAAAGAGAAATAAGACAAAATATGACATATGCAAACCTACAGAAAAATGGCTACTATAAGTACTGCCTTTATGGTAATAACATTTAATGTTAATATCCTAAACTCTCAAATCAATAGACACAGATTAGCTAAATGGTTAAGGAAATATGATCCATGTCTATGCTGTCTACAAGAAACTCATCTTATCCCAGGATCACAAGGAGGTTGCAAGTGAATGGTTGGAAATCATTTTACATGCAAAGAATAACCAAAAAGTTCAGAGTAGATGTATTAATATCAGACAAAATAAATTTTAAATGCAAATATTTTAAGAGGCAATGAAGTACACTATATATTAACAAAAAGGTTTATCAAGAGGAAAGCACAATCATAAACATTTATGCACCAAACCAGTGTGCTCCAAAATTCATGAGACAAACTTTTAAAAAAATAAGTGGATAAATAGATGCCTCTACAATTATAGTAGGGGATTTTAATATGCAATTATCATCATTAGACAGAACATCTCAAAAGAGGATCAATAATGAAGCAGAGACCTTGAATAATACAATAAAAGGTCTAGACTTAATAGATATATACAGAATATTACACCCAAATACAGCAGGATATACATTATTCTCAAGTGCACATGGATTATTCTCTGAGAGACCATATGATAGGCCACAGAACAAGTATCAAGAAGTGCACAAGGATTGAAATTATACAAAGTAATTACACAGACCACAATGAAATGAAGCTAAAAATTAATAAGGGCAGAGAACCAGAATAGGCAAAAAGATACGGAGGTAAAGCAACACATTTGTAGATAATCTGCAGGTCAAGGAGGAAATTCAAAATTGGTAACTACCTTGAAACAAAGGAAAATGGTTATACAATATTTCAAAACCTATGGGATGCAGCAAGAGCAATGCAGGGAGGGGAATTTATAGCCAAAAATACTAATTAAAAAAAAATCACTTCTTGGCCTTTGGCTAAGATCAAATGTAAAAAGGAAAGAGCTAAAATCGAAGACCTATTGCACACCTGGAAGACCTAGAAAAAGAATAACCTGCTCTCCATTTCATTGGACTCACCCAGGACAACTAACAAGGAGATAATGATAGACCACAGCCCTCTCAAGGAACAGAGAGTCTGCATCTGCAAGCAAGTTAGTCCCATCCTTCTGCTCCATGGGATCTAACCCCCTCTCAATTAGAGGTAGAGTGGGCATCATCATCCATGAATCCTCAGGATTGCAGAATGAATGATGGACTAGATTTGACTTTCTGTTATTCTACTATAAACTTATTGTGATTCTAGCAATGGAAGAACTTTTATCATTCATGTAGAGGCAGTGGCCACTGGAGGTTCTGAGAGGAGGGAGAGGGAAAAAACAGGTGTAGTTTATGGGGCATTTTCAGAACTTGGGAATTGCTCTGAATGACATTGCAATGACAGATACAGGCCATTGTATATCTTGTCATAACTTGCAAAAATGTGTGGGAAACAGTGTAAACTACAATGTAAGCTATAATCTACACTTAGTGGCAATGCTCCAAAATATGTTTATCAATTGTAACAAACATACCACACTAATTAAGGATGTTGTTAATGTGGGAAAATGTGTGTGGGGGGGTTTAAGGAGTGAGGCACATAGGAATGCCCTATATTTTTATGTAATATTCATGTAATCTAAGTATCTTTTAAAAAATATAATAAAGTATATTAAAAAAAGAATAGCAAACTAACCCCAAACAAATAGAAAGAAGGAAATAACAAAGATGAGAGCAAAACTAAATGAAATTGAAATGAAAATCACTAGAAAAAATTAGCAAAACTAAAAGTTGGTTCTTTGAGAAGAATAATAAAATAGAAAAGACCTTAGCTAAAATAAAGAAGAAGGAAAGAAGATAAAAATACATAAAATAAAAAATGAGATAGGGGATATCACCAATCATCCCATAGAAATAATGAGTATCTTAAGAGAATACTTTGAAAAATTGTATGTGAGCAAGATTGATAACTTACATGATATGGACAAATATCTAGGAACACACATGCAGCATACATTGATCAAAGAGAAAATTGATGATCTCAATAGACCAATCACAAGTAACAAGATTGAATTAGTCTTCCACAACCTCCCAACTGAGAAAATCACAGGAACAGATGGCTGCTCAGGTGAATTTTACCAATCATTACAGAAAGAACTAACACCCATCCTACTTAAACTCTTCCAAAAATAGAAGTGGAGAGGACATTACCTAACTCATCCTATTATGCCAACATCACCCTAATACCAAAGTCATATAAAGATGTCCAAGAAAGAAAGAAAAAAAAAAGCTATAAACTGATCTCTCTAATGAATCTGGATGCTAAAATTCTCAACAAAATACTTGCTAATCACACCTGACAACACATTAAAAGAATTGTACACCATGTTCAAGAGGGGTCCATCCCTGGTATGCAAGGATGTTTCAACATAAGAAAATCAATCAATGTTATACACCACATTAAGAGATCAAAAGAAAAATTATCACATCTACTGAAGCAAAAAAAGCATCTGAAAAACTCCAGCATCCTTTCTTGATTAAAAAAAAACAAAAACAATTTCAAAACATAAGATTAGCAGGAAAATTTCTTAAAATTATAAAGGTCATATGTGAAAAACCCACAGGTAACTTCATACTCAATGGTGAAAGTTTAAAAGCTTTCCCTATAAGTTCTGGAACAAGATAAGGATGCACACTCTGAACACTCTTATTTAATATTGTATTAGTAGTACTTGCTGGAACACTTTGGCAAGAAAAAGTAATGAAATTCTTCCAAATTTGTAAGGTAGAATTCAAAATCTCACTATTTGCAGATAACATGTTCCTACACATAAAAGTCCTGAACAGTCTGCAACAAAACTGCTTGAGTTGATAAACAAGTTTAATAAAAAGACAGGATATAAGATCAACAAGCAAAAATCAGTAGCATTTCTGTACACCAATAATTAGCAATCTGAGGAGGATATCAAGAAAAAATTCCACTCATAATAACAACTAAAAGAATAAAATATCTAGGAATAGACTTAACTAAAAATGTAAAGGACTTGTACACGGGAAATTAACAGCATTGTTAAAGGAAATCAAAGACCTAAATAAATGGAAGAATATTCATGTTCATGGATTGGAAAACTAAACATCATTAAGATGTCTATCCTTCCCAAATTGATTTACAGATTTAACAGAATTCCAATAAGAATTACAACATCATTTTTTACTAAATTGGAAAAGCTAGCTATGAAATTTATTTGGAATGGCAAGGGGACCCGGAAAGTCAAAAACATAATGAAAAAGAAAAAAGTGGGGGAATCACACTACCTGACTTTTAAAGCAGAGTACAAAGCCACAGTGGCTAAAACACCCTGGTATTGGCACAAGTATAGACATATTGACAAATGGAACCAAAATGAGAGTTCTGAAATAGATCCTCACACATATGTTCAACTGATATATGATAAGGCCACCAAGCCCTCTATACTGGGACAGAATGATGTATTCAACAAATGGTGCTTGGATAACTGTATATCGATATCCAAAAGAATGAGTGAGGATCACCATCTCATGCTATATACAAAAATTAACTAAAGATGGAACAAACATATAAATATAAAAGCCAATATCAAAAAGCTCCTAGAAGATAATATAGGGAAGCATCTATGAGATATAGTAGTAGGATATGGTTTCATAAATTTTACACACAAATTGTGAGCAATGAAAGAAAAATAGATAAACGGGGCCTTTCCATAATTAAAGAAAAAACAACTTTTGGACTTCAAAGGAGATTGTTAAGAAAGTGAAAAGGCAGCCTACTCACTGGTGGAAAATATTCAATAATCATTTATCTGATAAGGACCTAATATCTAGCATATATAAAGAAATCCTACATCTCAAAAATAATAAGACCAAAAATCCATTTAAAAATGGGCAAGAGATTTTAATACACATTTTCCAAAGAAGAAATACAAGTGGCTAAAAAGCACATGAAAGAATGCTCAACATCACTAGCTATTAGGGAAATGCATATCAAAACTAAAATGAGATATTATCTTATACCTATTAGATTAGTGGTTATTAAAAAACAGAACAACAAGTGTTAGAGATGATGTGGCATAGAGGGACCACTCATCCACTGCTGGTGGAACGTAAAATGTTGAGTCTGGAAGATAGGGTAATGGGAGACAGAAAGAGAGTAAATTTAGTGAGCCGATGCTCAATAAGGACAAAATCTTATGGTAAGGTGGAAGGGGATGGTTGGGCAGTGGGTGAGGGTGATGATGGTGCAGGGATGTGAGGGGAGGTGAAGGTGCTGGAATGTGCAAGAGAGTAGGGTGGGAGTGTTGAGTTGTACTATCCTCTGGAGACAGGGCTGGAGGAAAAAACACCTGTACTGTGGGGATTTGTAAGTCTGTGGTTAAAAATACAGTGGTGGGAGTCTTCTATTGGCAAGTAATGCAGGGGATATTTACTGGTGAATGGTGCCAGGGCTGGGGGTATGTGGTATAGGGCACACCTGATTCAGGCTTCTATGGAATATGATAATGTTCATATTGTCATACTGTGTTATCTCAGTTAGTGGAAACCTACACAATAAACAAGAGAATATTAAACTCCCATTTAGGGGAATTCTTGTATGTTCTCGAATAGAGGGTCAAGAATCTCTTGAGAACATAGGTAGTGCATAATAAAAGAAAACAAACCAATACATCAAGCCCTCAATATTACTGCATATAACTATGAACCTTATTCTTCAAAATTTGAAACTTAGTGGTTACCATAGATTCCAAGGGGTAGGGGAGGGAAAAATAGAACAGATGAAACATAGGGCATTTTTAGGGCATTGGAATTACTGATGCAGGCCATTATAAATTTTGTCAAAACATGTAAAAGTGTATGGTGCAACATGTAATCCATAATTTAAACCATTGACCATGGTTAGTAGTTATTCTTCAATATTTGTTCATCAATTGTAACAAATGTAGCATACTTAGATGTTATTCATAGGGGAAAATGTGAGAAAGTGTGGTCATGGGGTATAGAGGAATCCCCTATATATTCTTTTGGACATTTCTGTACCTGAAAGCTTCTTGGAAAATAAAGCAAAAAAATTAGACACCGGGGGAACATACAGAAGAAATTGTCACTGTCCATAAAAGATTAACTTATCTTATGGTGATGAAATACATACAAACTGTTTTAATATTTTTAAATTTTTTAAAAAATATTTTTTATTTTTTTATTTTTTATTATTTTTATTCATTTTTGGGGCTTTGTTTCTGGGGAGGTTTTGGATTGCTAAAGGGTCACAACTGTAGCAGGTTAGGATCACTGTTGTGGGGTGTCAGTGATGGGGGGATGTGTGTGGAGAGGTTAACCTGAAACATGACTTAATAGAATATAAATAAGTTCCATTGGTCATGGGGTGTTGTCTCGGTGGTGAAGGCTTACACAATAAATGAAAGAATATTGAATTCCCATCCTGGGAAGTCCTGCTACATTCTCTAATAGAGTGGCAAGAATCCCCCAATTACACAGGCTTGCCTAGGAAGGAGGACATAAAAATACGCCAAGTCCCTGACATTGATGATTGTACTATGAGCCTTGTTCTTGTGTATTAAAACTTAGCTTAGTATTATATATTGCCTAAGAGTTACTTCCTAAAAGTCTCCTTATTGCTCAAATGTGACCCCTCTCTAAGCCAAACTCATCATATAAACTCACTGTCTTCTACTGGCATGAACCATGAGTCCTGGGGATGAGATTCCCTGGCACTGAGGGATTATTATCAAGCACAGACCAGCAATGTATTTGGAAAAATACTTTGATCAAAAGGGAGAAATATTAAATACAAATGAGTTTTCATGGCTAAGAGATAATTGAGTGGGGAGGTCATACCAAAGGTTATGCTTATGCACATCTCAGGAGGATCTCATTGACTGCCACAGTAAACAGTGCCTCAACAAGTGGGCTCCTTTTGCCTCTCAAGACACCTAGACACTATTAGCAGGACAGATCATCTCAGGAATTAGGCACCCATTCAGTGGACCTTACTTTGTAATATATTTTCCCCAATTAACAGAGTTTGACACATTTATAATTTCCCTACACATGGCTTTTCTGCCCCTTTTATTTGAAATGATAATTAACATTATATTCATTACATATATGTACAAGAGAATTAAATCTTTGGTCTGTTCATATACTGGTTGAACGCTGAATCTCCCGAGAGTTGCAACACCCACTCTAAAGTTCATCAGACTCACCAAGGACAACTAAGAAAAATGTTGATGGACAGCACCCATCCCAAAAAGCAGAAAGTATCTACAGTGGCAAGCAAGACTGTTCCATTCTTCTGCCCCACGGGATCTAACCGCCTCTCAATCAGAAACAGAGTGGGCATCACCATTCCAAAATCCTCAATATTGAGGAATGAACAGACATATGGCAGGAATGCAACTATGGACTAAAGTAGATATTATTTTTCTAACAGTGGAAGAATTTTTAGCATTGATATAAAGGCAGTGGTCACCCGAGTTTCTGAGAAGAAGAAGAGTGAAGAATAAGTATAACATGGGGCATTTTTGGGACATTAGAATTGTTCTGAATTAGATTGCAATGATGAAGAGAACCATTATACATTTGGTTAAAACCTATAAAAATGTGCAGTTGAAAGTGTAAACTTTAATGTAAACTATTGAGTATGGTTAGTAGCAATGCTTCAATATGTGCCCATCAATTTGTAACAAATGTACCACACTAATCAAATATGTTGTTAATGAGGAATAGTGTTGGAGGGGAACAGGGTGGGGTATATGTGAAAAAACCTATATTTTTGTTGTTTAATTTATGCAATTTAAAACAAGTTTAAAAGTAAAAAAATAAAAAATTAAAAGATAACAATGTGATTAATATGTAAATATTAAAAAGCAAGTAGTAAGTGTATCTGTAACTATATTGGAAAATTTGTGAGGAATAGGTTAAGCAAAAGATTAGAAAGTAAAACATACTATGGTAAGATCTCAGTTATGTCAAAATATGTTTTTTGCAATTATATGTCACAACTCCATAGTGAAATGACATATAAAGAAAATAGAGAAAAACATTTAATAATTTCTCCTTGGAAAGGAAATTTTGTTTAAGGGACAAAAAGAGGAAAATTTATCTTTCTAGATTTTTTGGTAAGTTGTTTTTTTTTTTTTTT
>JAQZBX010004752.1:0-58922 GCA_029593785.1 Cabassous unicinctus | reverse complement strand
GGATCAAAGATCTAAATACTATCAAACTTCTAGAAGAAAACATAAAGAAGAATCTTCAGGACCTTGTATTAGGCAACAGTTTCTTAAACTTTATACCCAAAGCACAAGGAACAAAAGAAAAAATAGATAAATGGGACCTCATTAAAATTAAAACTTTTGTGCTTCAAGGAATTTTATCATGGAAGTTAAATGACAACTTACACAATGGGAGAAAATATTTGCTAACCACATACCCAATAAAGGCTTAATATCCAAAAATATTTTTAAAAACCCATTAATTTAACAACAAAAAGGCAAGCAGCTCAATTTAAAACATGAGCAAAAGACTAGAATAAAAATGAAAGAAGATATATAAATGGCCAGAAAGCACATGAAGAGAGTCTCAACAACATTAGCCACCCAGAAAATGAAAATCAAAACCACAGTGATATACTACTTCATACTCATTGGAAAGTATTTTTATTTTAATGGTGAAGTTGAGAAAAAACAAAAACAAAATATTTAAAAATACCTGTAGTTGACTCTGCTTTCAAAGAGAATGGCTGAAGGATCACAACCATTTTATGTAGGAAAATGCTTTAGTGGACCCTTTCATTATGTGATGTAAAGCACTTGGGCCTTGTTTCAAAGAAAATGGGTTGGTCAAGGCAGTGAAGTGGTAAATCACTTTGCAAAACAAGTTAAAAGAAGTAATCCTGGGATAGAAACTTTTTATTGTGAAAAATTCTTCAGTTTTTCTTTGCTGCTGCAAAGGCAGGAGTATCGGGCCTTGAGAAGACAAGAGATTACAAAAGAGGAGATGACCCTCTGCAATGTGATGGGGAGCAAGTGTCGGAGGGAAGGGAGGCTGAGTGAGGGACTTCCAGTGAAGGTTATGGCTGGAAATTAGTGATATCTGATATTACTGATGACTTTTGGCTTTCTGTGTTGTTCTTTCTTAGGTAATTCTTAGGTCTTCAATTAAGTCAGTTAACCACAAAACCCTTGTTTTTTGTCTTAAGTTTATTAAATGAACCAAGGCATTGGGGAAAAGAAATCAACGGGGAAAGCAGATAAATTCTGTTTGTTTGTATTGGAAAGTACGCTTTATCAATTTCTATCATTTTCCTGTAGCATATACTGTAACATTTTGTAAGTGAAAGTTGTCCGATAAAAAACATGCTAATGAAAAAGCAATAATTTTATGATAAAGATAATTATTCATTTTATCCTCCACAATCTGTATTGTGTGAAATAGTGGCCTATAATGTTGACTTGAGAATAGGCAGCTTTGGCATATTCGAATAATAATTTGTTAGACTGTTTTCTAATGTAAGTGGCATGTGATTTAATTAATTTCTCTTGCTTAATTATAATCTATAATACTAGGATGAAAGTGCCATTTTGAAGAAATTTCTGTAAAAATGAGAAATAATTTAACTCTTGATAGATTTAAAATCCACACTAGAGCAGAGGATTGCACTGCAATAATTCAGTAATCCTGACCATAAAGCATGTTAGCTTGGAGCAAAGTGGACTTGGTAGAAATGGAAGGATTTTAAGGAATTTTAGGAGGCAAAATCTGAAAATCACATAGATGTGAACGGTGATGTCTCAAGGTTCATATATCTAGATGGTTGGTGCTACCAATAACAATTCTTGTTATTGGAAATAAGGGATGAGAAGAGATGGAATTCTGTTTCTTTAAATAATGGTAGTTTCTATAAATTTTCTGAAGCATGAAATGAAAGAGCTAATTCTTATCTGAAATGGAGATGATGTCATCAAGATGGTGATGTAAAAAAAATCCCTGGAAACGTTTCCCCTCAGAAACAGCTAAAGGGTAAATCCCATTTGCTTGGAATTCTGGAAGATAATAGAGGCTTAGGAAAGGCTCCACAAGTGTTGACTGAAAGAAAAAAAATAACCACCAAAAAAGAAAGTGGAGATCTGTGACTCAGGCCTGCCAGCCCAGACTCCTCCCCTTCACTCCGTTCGGCACAGCCTAAGAGTCAGCCACACAGTGGGAGCGCTCGGGCGCAGAAGCCTCCCGCCACAGGCCAGGATAACAGAGGCACTCTCAGCAGGGAGTCAGAGCCCCGTGCAGATTCAGGCAGGGACTCAAGATCACGTGGAAGATCAAGATCAAGATCACGGGGAAGCCCCAGTGGTGGGAGAGAATGTGCATACAAAAACAAAAGAGGCCCATGGAGGAACCCTTTGCAAGCTGTGCCCCTACCCAAACTTGTCTCTAATTATTGGAGTGTCTAAACAAACAATGTGTTTAACTGAGAAAACAAACAAACAAACAAACAAACAAACACCCTTCTGGATCCCTGAGGTAGGAAACACGTAAGTGGAAGTTACTGGAGGCAGAAAAGCCACCTGGAAAAAGGAAAACTGAACTGCCCTAAGGTAAGGCAGGCCCCAGGACTGAAAATTGTAATCAAAGGGGCACTCAGCATGGGAGAGCAGCCACATCATAGCCACTGGGAAGAAAACTTGCACAATAACAAACAGAAGAGATAAGGCCTCTTAAAGAAGCCACAGAGCTAAGGAAATCTTCTCCAGGAGGTGAAACAATTGCACTTAAAAGGGAAGTCTTAAAAGTTTCACTGTATGTCCAGGACAAGAAAACAGGTGCAAAAGTTCCTCAACTTCCACGGACCCAGGTCTGCATAAAGAAGTGGCATAAAGTACAAACAAAAGAATATTATTCAGCCATGAAAGGAAATGAGGTGCGGAAATACGCTACAATGTGGATGAACTTCAAAAACATTATGCTAAGGGAAAGACGCCAGACATAAAGTGTCACAAATGGTCTGATTCCATTTATATGAAATTTCCAGCATAGTCAAATCCATAGAGACAAAAAATACATTGGTGAGAGCCAGGGGCTGGAGGAAGGGAGAAGAGTGATTCTTAATGGGTAGGAGATTTCTTTTTGAAGTGATAAAAACGTTTTGGTCCTAGATAGAGTGGTTGCTGCACTACATTGTGAAGGCACTAAATACCACTGAATTGTTCACTTTAAAATGTTTAATTTTATATTATGTGTATTTCACTTCAATAAAAAAATAACAAAAAACTAAGTCTAATTCTTTGTCTTTTTTGTTTATTCTTATTAATGAAATAATGAAAATGCTCTAATAATGATTGAATGATGAATGCACACCTATGTGATTATACCAAATGCCATTGATTGTACACTCTGGATGAATCATATATTTTATTAATATGTATCAATAAAATTGATTTGTTTAAAAAAAAGAAGGAAGAAGAAATACATTCTTTGAAAAGTAGGCTTTTAAAGAAAGTAATATAAAAATTGTACGTAATAGAATTTTAAGTAAATTATTTATTTAATATCGTTGGCAACAGCATGCTGTGTAGTTAGTTTAGATTATTATCTCCAGGTGTATGTACATGTGTGCGTATGTGTATATAATTAAGGAGGGCTCATGACTCATCCTCTAAGAACTGTCTGAAAAGGCAACTGTTTTTGCTTTGTTTTATTTTGCATCTTTGGCATTAATAGCCCAGATTTCTTAAGTCAGGGTAAAAGAGTCCTATGAGCAAACAAACTAATGTTTTGAGGGAAATAAAGCACTCTAGTGAAATGGAAAAAAAAATGTTCGTAGGGCCCTAATGGCTTGACTGCTTTGGAAAACATATGATATTGTTTGTGTCATGTGTATGCATTCTGGAAACTGATATAGAAGAACCCCTGCTGTCCTTCTGCATATTGGATCTATTTAAATTCATAATGCCACCTGCTACCACTGCTTTTCTTTCTATGAATTGTAATGACTAGATACAGCATTTAGCAGAGCTTGATACATTCTGGGGAAAATAGACGGTTTTGTTGTATTAATTTTTCTGTGTTATTATTTTATTATTGAGAAGAAAATATCTTTTTAACTATATATATATGTAGCCACAAAATCTGAAGAATGGTATAAATATATACCCTTTTTTATTAAGTGAAGACCTATAAAACCATATTTTCAGATGGGGGAGGGTAATGTCTAATTCTCTCATCACTCATGTCAAGAGTGGAGAGAGATGTGATATTAATTTCCAAAATATCATTGAAGAGTTTTAAGATACCACTGTAAAACTATTGCTTTTGAAATTGCATGTGAAAATATATATACTTTACAATTGAATTCAAACAATTAGCACAATCAGATTTTCGTATTTAGGTTTTTCTATGGTATGAAGCATAGTATATGATAAAATATTGTATCCAAACAGTGCTGATTAAATATATTACCTTAAGTAATTAGTGTATGCAAAATAACATCTTATGGTTTTGTTGTCATTTAGCAATGATATAAAATATTTCTCCATATGTTTTCAAGTGAACAATGCAATTAGATGACAATTCTTTAATTAATTTAGGGGCTTAACTGTGTCACCAATGCTTGCTTAGTTTCTACACTAATGTAGTTGATTATATGCTAATGCTTGTTAACTTGACATTTTCTGGATATGTTGACAGGAGGAAATTAAAAATGGAATTTTCTAAAGGTTAGTTAATTATAGATAATAAATTTTGTTATGCAAATATGGACTCCAAAAATGATTTAATTTTCCAACAACTCATACTGAGGCAGTAAATTAAAGCTTACCTGTTATTTGTAGTGTTAAATTGCCCATCAAACTGAAGGTTACTAAATTATAAGAAATTTTAATTTTCTAAGTGTTTTTGATCTTTTCCCTTGGAAGAAGTCCAAGGATCTAATTTGCTCCTTTGAGACACCCTATAGAGGGTTGAGTCAATGATATATCCTATTTCTATGTTGAAATTAATTCCCAATGCTTAAGCCAGAGTCTGGGAATAAATTTAGCACTTTATGGAGTTTTAACTCATTTGTCTTACATTTATTCTCTTTATCTGAAGAATCTGGTTCAATATGCTTAGTTTTGTATTAGATTATAAATTATAGAGAAATTTAGCTAATCAGATATGTTATTTTTTTTGTTTTTTTTGTGTGTTTTTTCTAATTTTAATTTTAATTTTTAAAGAAGCTTTAGATTACAGAAATGTTATATAAAAATATAGGGTATTCCCATATGTCCCACCCTCTCCTCATCCCACACTTTCCCATATTAACAACATCTTTCATTAGTCTATGTTGGTTACAATTGATGAACACATATTGAAGCATTGCCACTAACTGTGCAGTATAGTTTATATTTTACACTCTGTCACACACAATTCTGTAAGTTATGACAGAATATATAATGGCCTGTATCTGTCATTGCAATGTCATGCAGGACAACTCCAACGTCCCAGAAATGCTGCCATATTACACCTATTCTTCCTTCTCCCTCCCCTCAGAACCTCTGGTGGGCAATGTCTTTATATCAATGATAAAAGTTCTTCACTGCTAGAATAATAATAGGTCTATAGTAGAATAATAGTAAGTCTACTTTATTGCATTGTTCATTCCTCAATCTTGAGGATTTGGGGATGGTGATGCCCACTCTGTTTCTAAATGAGAGGGTACTTAGTAAGTTTGTGCTAGGACCAGCTATTATAACCACCTTATAACTGCTATAACTACCTTTCTGTTCCCACAACTAAAATAAGTTTAGTATATTTCTTTCATTTCTTCCTTTCAACCTTTCTTTTCCCCTCACCTGCCTCCCCTAACTATTACAAAGGGAATAGATGTGATTTATTGTAAAACTCAACGATGAATATGGGGAAATTTAGATTAAAAACTCATACGGCTGAAAGGAATAATACATAGGCCAAAAAACTAGGTGTACATAATTATTATGATCCAGTATGAAATTTAAATCTGAGCTTCCTGGCAGGCACACACTCACACATACTCACACATTAAAGAAAATATTATGACTTATAGAATTCTCACTGTTTCACTGGCCTCCTTTCAGTTCCCCAATGAGCTAAGCTCCCCAGGCCAGAGTACCTTTCTACCAGACGACTGTCCCACCTGGAATGATCTGTACCTGATCCTCCATACACCACCTCCCTCTATCTGATAACACCTATTTTCTTACATTTCCTTCACAGCACTTTTCATAGTGAATAAAAACACACTTTGTATTGCTTGTTTCCCCAGTAGGTTGCAAGCTCCAAGAAGATAAAGACCACTTCAAATTTTCAGCTCACTTTTTATTCCCAGCACCTGGAACACTGCTAGGCACATTACAGGTGCTCAAGGAATATTCACTTAATGAGTGAAAATATAAAGAAATATATCACATAAATCCTTATCAGTTGGAGATTGGATAAAATAATAAAGTTATTTGTCATGGCTGATTTGATGACATGTCAGTTTCTTTTATGACTATGTTTCCTATGAAATATGACAACTAAGATCATACTAAAATCAAAATAAAATTTAACATGGGATTAGTTTTGTTAGGTCAGGGGGTGGCCTTGACCAGTGAAGTCAAGGTATGCGTCATTTCAGACATCAAATTTGACAAACAGAATTTAGAAAACAAGAGAAGGATGAATGGTCCTAACAACAATTAGGTACTTAAAAACAGACACGTGTAAAGCACCATGCTCTGTGGGGATAGATTTGTTTATTTGCAAAGGCAGTGTTTGAGATGACATTACAAGCAACTTTGCATATCTCCATTCAGGTATCAATTCTGTCACCCAAATATGCATAATTGTTGGACACATCCAATGCATTGATAAGATTTTTAAATGGGGAATTTTTGTTTTATGGAAAAGTTAACCCCCCAAAAATAACTCCCCCAAAGTGTTTATAGCCCACTGTTTTTAAAATAGTTATATAAAACCTATCCAATTAATTCTAACATCTGGAATCATTTGATAAGCACACAAACCAACTTTTCTTTAAGCCACCAAGCTCACCTCACTTAGGCATTTGACAAGAAATTATAAGGAAGATTTGTTTACCTTTTGGCCCAGCTTAGTTTCTCTAACCCAAACACACCCAATAATGTTATTATTTAAATTTACCTTTCATGTTGTTATTAATGTTTCTCACTTCTTAAGGCTGAGGCCAATTCTCAAATGGGGAAAGAAGACTGTTGCATCCATTTTTCTTTTGTTTGGGAAGAACAGTTCATAAAAAAGGACCAATGTTTGACTTTTTTCTCTATGTATCTCCTAATTTATTTCTTCCTTCTTTTCCTTCTTCTTGTTCCCTTTCTTTGTGTTATGGGAGTAAGCACCCTCAGAAACAGAATGGACCTGTTTGATGTCAAGACTGATGACACCACACATGCACACCAAAAGGGTAAGAAAAGATTTATTGCTCACATAGCAAGGCTTTGTGTGCAGAGCAGAGTGGGATTCCTAACTTGCTTCTAAGATGGCTTGAGAGAGCAGGGAAAGGAAGACTTTTTTTATGGTGTTTGGGGAGTGGGGCTGGTGTGAGGGTTCCCAGCATGTGCAAGGGTTTGTGGGATTTGAAATTCCACTGCCAAAGGAGGAAGCACCTGGGCTTTCCTATCTGTTTTCCCTGATGTGGGGTAGAAGGGGAAGACAGAGGGATGAAACTTGAATCTGTCAGCCATTGAACATCAAGAAATGGAATCAATGCAAATATTCTTGCTGTCCTGATTTTGTGATAATCAGGGTAGGCTAAACATTTTCTACATTAGAAACCATGCATGTGTCCCCAGACCTAGTTTTTCTCCCTATGTCTGGCTTTTAGAATGCTGGTGATAAACTAAGCCTGAGTTATTATATGACCATCCTGTATGGGAAAAGACTGTAAATCTAGATACCTTTGGTCAAACTTAAGAGATATAGCAGGGGGATGGATGTGGTTTGGGTGGCTGGCCATACGTCTCCCATATGGAGGGACCTGGGTTCAATCCCTGGGACCTCCCAGTAAAAATTAAAAAAAGAAAAATATAGAAGGCACGTGGGCCACCAGGCCCCATGTGTAGGTGAGCTCCCCAGGCCCCACGCATGGGTGTGCCCTCAGGCCTGTGTGTGGGTGTGCCACCAGGCCCCATGCATGGGTGAGCCATCAGTCCCCATGCATGGGTGTGCCGTCAGGCCCTGCGAGCCACGCAGCAAGGTGATGATGTAACAGGAGAATGACACAAGGGAAAGCCAAGACGAGACGCACTGAAAAACCAGGAACTAAAGTGGCGCAGGCGGTAGGGCGCCTCTCTCCCACATCAGAGGTTCCGAAGATCAAATCCCAGTGAAGACAGGAGGAGAAAGATGAGGAGAGAGGGCAGGAAACGGCCACAGAGAGTTGCCCAGCGAATGGACACAAAAACAGCAAAAAGGGGGGGGGGGGGGAGGGGTTAAAAATAGATAAAAGTAAATAAATAAATAAATCCTTAAAAAAATATATAGGGGAGTAAGATACAGACTATAGTTAGCAGTAATACTTTGATGATGCTCTTTCATAATTTGTTAACAAATGTTTCACAACAATTCAAAATATTTGTGGTGGGGTGATGTGTGGGAGCCCTGTATGATGTTATACATGTTTGTTTTGTAAGTACACAATGTTTACTGAACAGTTGTTTGTGTATGTTCATGTATGAATGACATCCTTCAATAAATTGTTTAAAAAAATAAAATGAAATAGTTATAGGTGGAAAAAAAATGGGATAAGACTATTATTACCCTCCATCCCTCCATTTCTCCCTCACTTCCTTTCTTGAATAAATTATATAATACACCAAACCCCCTCTTTTGCCTGTTATCCTTTTTTTCTGTTCTCATTGCTGTTAAGAGTTGTCATTTATCTCTTTGCAAATCCAATAAATTTGTAGAGAAAGTACACTTTTTTTGTTCAGTGCCATAAGAAGGCAGTATCTTCTATATCTCATGAATTTATGATTCCCAGGAATTGGGCTTAACATTTTTGCTATTTTTTTCAATTCTCAGCATCCTTAGTAGACGTTCAAAGGAAGTGCTATGTGCAGAAGAAAGCAAAGAGATTTGATTCATTGACCTGAGCACACTGCTACCATTTCTTTCTGAATTATTGGAGCCTACAACAAACTACAATAGTATTGAATAAAATATTACAGGCAGAAAATATTGCGATAAACTAAAATCAACTTTTCTTTGTAGTACTTTGGGCTATAATTAAGCTACACCATTTTTGTTGTTGTTTAAACAGCTGGCTTTATTTTCATGTATATATGCAGTTGACTTTGTCATCACAAGGCAGAGTTTAACACTTAAAAAACAAATAACCAGGTAATGAGATTAAAATTAGAAGTTTACAACTGATTCTTTCACAGTCAGGTGCTTAATTGTAAAGACTGAAAGAAAGATGTAAAGCTTTTACAATTTTCCTATTTGTACCTGTTCCTGAGGGGAGGCGGCTTGATCCCTGTCTTCTAGCTCTTAGTTGATGATTTTGCATCTCTGTACTGCTGCTGATTTCTCTTTCATCATCTCCTCCATACATTTTGTTTATTTTCACAAAAATCTTTTATTCTTCTTACTTTTTTTGAATTAGCTTCATAATTTTTTGATCTACTTAATTTACATGTTAATTCAATTTTGCATGTACTTTCTTTTGATATATCAATCATTAAATTATGCATGATCCTATATAGGCATTTTTAATTCCCCAAATCTGTCTCATATCTGAATCTGATCCTGATTTTGCTTTGCTTCTTCAAACCATATTTTATCTTGCTTTTAATTTTTTTTGTTGAAACCTAGTCATGATATATCAGGTAATAGGAACTGAAGTAATGGAGTATAGTGAGAGTTTCTGTGTTAATCTGGCTAGGAGTTTGAGTGCGTTTAATGTTTCTTTAGCTATATGTGCCAGAGGCTTCAAATTCCTCTAGTGTCCTTGTTTTTGTCTCCCCTAAAACAAGAGGAGACAAAACATGAGCATGAACTATTGTCTTCGAATTTCCCTAAGAACTTCTCCTTAAGTAGAGTCTGTCTGTACCTTACTGCTTCTTTAGCTGCATTACTGAAACTGTGTTGATGTGGTGGAAAAGCAGAAGTGTTCCATAATATTATGATTAAATCTTAGATTTCTAATGGGCCAGTGCCCATGGGCAGTAACCATCCCAAATGTTTCTCACCATATTCTCCCACATGGATGAGAAAAGAAGGCTAGTGGTGGCTGAAGTTGAGAGAATGCCCTTACTCCTATGTGGGATAAGGCTCTGGTAAAGTCTTTTCCCCAGTAGAGTAGGCCTTTGTTATGGAGAACCTCTGGGTATATTTCAAAATGGTTACTTTCCCCCTTTCCTTGCCATAGCCCTGAGGAGAATTTTTTCTTGTATCTTCACCATAAGAAACTAGTAAGGTTCTTAGAAGTAAAGATCCATTAAAATGTGGGGTTGCCTAAGACTCTATCTCTCAGAAGTTTCTCAGTTTCATGCTAGACCAGATTCACTTTCCAGCAATTCATCAAAATTACCATTTAAGTGTTCCTACCAGTTTCTAGCTCCAGTGGCTTCTGTTCCATGTAAGCAGCTCTCTAATGTGATTTTCTGTATCCACATGTCTTCTGTCTTCTAACCTGATTGAATTGTGAGTGTGAGTGATTTATGGATGTGACTTTGCTCAGCATGAAGGTCTTAGGTTCTTTTCACAGATAATGGACGGCTGTGGATCAGAGTTTTGTTATATTTAAGTACCCTAGTTGACTACACTAGACTCCCCAGTTTATGAACATGGGTAGGCAGTGAAGTAAAGCTCAGCAGTTTTGCTTTATAAATGAATCTCACAAAAAGCCCTCTTGCCCTTGAGATAATATGGATGCTCTTTTAAATTTTCCACTAAAATGCTTGACTCCAAGGTTTCAGGCACAATATGTTTATGTTTACTTGGTGCAAAACTGTCATGGTCCGTATTTCTTCAGACTAAGCTTGGAAGTAGATTCTTTCTCCTACTCTACTCCCAATTCTGGGGGATTCAAAGAATCATAAAATTATACAATATTAGTGACATCTAGTCTACTGATTTTCAAACCTTATTGTACATATGGACCACCTGCAGATCTTTAAAACTTCTGACACATTGGAGCTGGTGTTAGCATGCTCCCGGCTGATGCTAGTTCTGTTAATTGTTTAAGGAACAGGAATCTTCTCAACACCTCTCATCTTACACCATAGGAAATAAAGTTTCAGAGATTCATCCGTGACTTATCATAAATCATATATTTCAAAATATATTATTCAAAGACATAAAAACCCTGAAGCAACAATACTAACTTATGCTAAGCATTAGTTCTATTTCTCAATGCTGGTGTTGTAGAGGGGACCCTCTTGACAAGTGTGTTATATTTGTTTTGTAAGTTTGTTTGGAAGATGCACTAATTTTATTTGAGTTTTTTTTTCTTTTGGCTTTTGAATTTCTTATAAAATGGTTTGCATTACACAAGAGTCCA
The DNA here is from genome assembly GCA_029593785.1 of Cabassous unicinctus. NCBI lineage: Eukaryota > Metazoa > Chordata > Mammalia > Cingulata > Chlamyphoridae > Cabassous > Cabassous unicinctus. The sequence goes on along the minus strand of JAQZBX010004752.1, from coordinate 47,586 downwards.
GTCAGATCCTGAAATAGGTAAAGAACAATTTCCAAAGAAGTCTGAAAATTTTTTCTATAAGTAAGTCATTATACAGTCATGATCCCTGTATGACCTGTTGTGGTGGTTTGTATGAACCCCAGAAAAACATGTTCTTAAAGTTAATAAGTTTCTGTGGGTGTGAACTCATTGTAGGTAGGACCTTTTGATGAAGTTACTTCAGTTGAGATATGGCCCACATCAATCAGGATGGATCTTAATCCTGTCTCTGGAGTCTTGTTCCTGGAGTCCTTTAAAAGCAGAATGAAATTCAGAGAGAGACAGAGAGAGACAGAGACAGAGAGAGAGACAGAGAGAGAGAGAGAGAGAGAGAGAGGAGAGAGCCACAGAGGGAGCAGCCAGAGGCTGAAAGTCAACAGAACCCAGAAAAGAAGGGAGAGAGCAGGAGGCAGGACACACTGCCATGTGACAAACTAAGGGCCAAGGATTGCCAGCAGCCAGCCTCAGAATGCCACAGTCTTTGGGGAGAAAGAATTGCCTTGATGATACCTTGATTTGGACTTTTTGCTAACCTCAAAACCATGAGACCATAATTCCCATTGTTTAAGCCAGCCTATTGCATAATATTTGCTTGAACAGCCAAGGAAACAAAAACATCTGTCATTAGACTAATTCTACTTCTTGTGACGACCATTTTCATTTGTATATATAAAAGAAGGATGAGAGAAGGGAAGTATAATTAGCAGCTGAATTATTGAGTGAAAATGCAGAAAAAGTACCACAAATAGTAAAAAATCCATACTATCATAATAAGAAAATATTTCAGAATTTTGTCTTTTTATATACAGAAGAAAAATGAATGAAAATAAGTATATCTTTTGTAGAGCAAAAAAGAAAAGAGGAAAAATATTCTTTTGCAGAGAGGAAATCCAGTGATAATTTTCTACTTGTAGATATAAGCTTTGACACTTGGTTTAAAAAAAAAATCACAATCTCAACTGTAATACTTTTTTTCAAATTAGAAAATATTGTATAAATATTTTTGATTTATAAATATAAAGTTCAGTCTTGTTGAAAAAGTTGTACATAACCTCTACCAATGCAGATCCTTAATTCTTTAGACTGCTTTCTCTTACATAAGTTTAAGGAAAAATATGCAAAAATAATAAGGTTAAAGCAGTTCTAGATAAAAAAAAAAATAGAAATGGTATATTCTTGTGAGAACATTGTGTTGAAGAAAGATGTAAATATGCTTCTTTAGGGCTAATGGTGGTTTTATTTATGAAGATATTGCTTCCACTTTCTTCATACCTATCTAAATATTTTATGCTCTTGGATACAGTCTATTGAATCGAAATGGTTTTTTCTGGTTATTACTTCAAAAAACCAAAAACAGCCCAATTTACATTGGCTCAAAATAATTTGTGATCCTCAGTACTTCTTTCAATAGTAGGAAAGACTAACTAAAAAGATACTATGATATAGATGACATTTATACATATATATCATATACCTGATGATTAAATTCAGGTGTCAACTCGGCCAGGTTATGGTGTTCAGTTATTCAGCCAAGCAAGCATTTGTCTGATTGTTATTATGAGGCTATTTTGTGGAATTAATTGATCTGTAAGTTGATTGCATCTATGACTAATTACATCTATAATCAACCAAGGAGTTTGCCTTCAACAATGAGCAAAGTCTCACCCAATCAGTTGAAGGCTTGAAAAGGAGAAACAATGATTTCAGTGGTCAGAAGAGAAAATTTCCATTCCTACTTCAGCCAACCAGTTTCTCCTGGGGAATTCATGGAAAACCTTCATTGGAGTTCCCAGCCCTATGGAATTTGGACTTGCTCATCACCACAGTCTGGAGAGACAATTCTTATAAAAATATTATAATCTTTTCATATATCTCCTGTTGATTCTGTTTTCCTAGGGAACTCTCACTAATAAAATATATATAGCAATAACTGCACAAAGAGTAAAGGTAGATGTTATGTGGTAATAATAAAATTCATTTAGATACTTATCCAAATATTTTCATTCTGATGTTTCTCAATTGCCTTTTTTTTTTTTTTCAGAAGGTACCAGGGATTGAACCCAGGACCTCATACATGGGAAGCAGGTGCTCAATCACTGAGTCACATCTGCTTCCCTTTTCAATAGCTTTTTATCCATGAGCCTTTTGCTTGTTTTATTTCATTGGAATGGCTGATTTGTCATAGTTTATTGTGGACAGGTCATCTCCACTTCAGATATACATAAACATATATGATATATATGAATATATCTTTATATAAACATACAGATATTTATATATGTTGAAATGTATGCCAGCATTGCGTTTCTGATTCAGAAAAAAAAATATTCTCAATGAGTCACTCCTGGCTATTTCCATGAGTTAAAGCTTCTTATTTAAATGCCAATATGCCAGGATCCCATACTGGTCTAGTTTACATTCTCTGTAACTCATTATAAGGTTGTAAGGGTTAAGTGGTAGTAAACCCTTATATGGCACTGACTAATTTGCATGTGCTGCTCATTCAATATACTCATTGAATCTTCACCACAGTACTGTGGTAGGTACCACTACTCTACTCATTGGACAGATGAGGAAATGGACACACAGCAGGGCTAGCTATGTTGTCAGGAAAGGACTGGGATTTGATCCCAGGCAGTCTGTCTACCATAAAGTAAAATAGATGTAAAATACATTATGCATAGTAGACAGCAAGAACTATTTAATAAATTTATTTTCTGAACTTGCTCTCGACTTCTCTTTTCTTCTTTTTCACCATTAAACTATTCCAATTTATTTTTCTTATTTAGAAAAAGAACAGAAAGAAGCATCTTTACTAGAGTAATTTAATATGCACATTATGTAGCCTTTGTGTTAATAAAAGTAGCAATGGTACAAGCACATATTTAATTACTCCATAGTCTCTAAGGCATTCCAATAAGAACTTTGAGAATAGTAGGTATTTTTTAAAAAACTCTACAGTTGCACTAAACATGACTTTTGGTTACTCTTTTATTCTTGAATCAAGGAAAGGATTAAACAGCCCATATAGCAAATTCAATTATACCTGTCCACCTATTATTATAACTTATGATTATCAGATAAAATGCATAATGGAGAAAAATGACAATTTAATAGTTATGTAATGGCACTCAGCTGCAGTATACAAAATGAAATGCCTTTTATAAGGCTTCAGGGTCTTCTTAAATAAATAGATCTGTTAAACTAATAAAATGTTGGCACAATAAAATTTTCTACTTAACATATTTCTGGTGTGTTTTGCTAAATTGCCTTGATATATTTGAAATCACTGGGCTTGGAGTTCTCAGAGTTAATGATTTGCATGATCATTTGGTATCTTTAAATGTTTTTTTATTCAATTTTCTTATACTCCAATCTAACCCTTTGTAGGAATGGTTTATGCTTTGAACTAAGAGCCACCATTTAATCTCAAAATTTCATTCAAAGAGTGAAAACTTTATAGTTTGTATTCTAAATGTCACATATTGATAAACCAACCAGGTTAAGTATTTGGATAAGGGATTCTTGATTAAACAGAAAGCTTTGGGTCACCAGTGTAAGATGAAATGATTTTTCAATCTTTATACTTTCATTTTTAAAAGTGCAAATATTTTGAAATAGTATCAGCAGGTGATAACTTTGGAATTTCCCTAATGCTGCATTCTGAGAATGGAGATGTATCCATTATTGCTAAGGAAAATATGTATAGAAAATATTACTATTTTTTCCTGAAGTGAGTCATAATGAATGAAACATTCTCTTGGATTATCATTTATCTTTAGCTAGGAAACTGATAAATGCTTCATTATCTCTGCCACATCTTCTAGGAGAATACCATAGAAGATTTCATCCAAGAATCACAAATTCTGTGCTTAATTTGACTCCTTTCATGGTGAGTTATAGCGTTGAGACCTTTGCTGTGTTTATAAGAGACTTCAACATTCCCGTGGCAATATTGCTCTACTGTTTATGCCTATAAGGCTTAGTTCTTTCAAGGGAAACAATAACACATTTATTTAGAAGAGTTGAGCAGCTGTTAACTCATAGTTATCTTGGCTTCTAATTTTTTCTCTTATTTTAGAACATTATATTAGAAAAAATCCTTTCTATTAATTTGGCTTAAAAGTGGTTGGATCTGACTGGTGGGTAATTTTGGTTGCATTTAGTAGATTAATCACGTAGACATTTACCATATTTCTATACTTCCTTAATAAATTCCACTAAAGTTATGAGAAGAGAAATAAAAAGACGGAAACCAGAAGAACAAAGAGGATAGGAGAGGAGAGAACTGAGAACAAAAGAACAAAGGATGTCAATAATTTTTGGAATATGGAAAATGGGTGAATGAATGAAAAGGTTAACAGGTTCCTCTAGCCTCAGGGATACCTGAGGATCTCATGCCTAAATTAGTAATACAGATTCAAGGAATGTATAGGAGTACACTAGATCCAAGAAAATGAGAGTATTCCTGAGGTTACTATGTACTGAAACAAGCATCTGTACATCATTGTAGAGATTATTTATTGGGTATCCTTTAATTGATTAGTAAACTCTGCTTTATAAATAACTTGTAAATAATAAGTTTCAACAGCACTAGAGAGAGTGCTAGAATTTGGATAATTGCAGTATAGAAAATCTGAAGGGTCCCCATTATTGATGGCTTCCTAGAGTTGAGGTGGTCCATAGCCACACAGCATCATCTCTGACTATGCTTTAAAGTATGAGACCATGACTGTGCTGTTTATGTTCACGCTATGAGACCATGACTGTGTTGCTTTTGTTCTTTCTTAAAAGTAGTGTAGAAAAGTTGTTGGCTTTGTTTTTGGAGAGATTTTGGATCACAGAAGGGTCACACCATGGCAGGGGAGGATCACTGGTGTGGGTGTCTGTGATGGGGGGATGTGTGGGAAGGGGTGCACCTGGCGCATGCTTCTAAAGCATAAGAATATGTTCAAGTGTTCATTGGGCATTATATTGGTGGGTGGAGACTCACAATAACTGAAAGAATATTGAATTCCCATGCTGGGGAGTACTGTATGTTCTCAAATAGAATGGCAAGAATCCCTGGAGTACATGGGCAGTGCCTAGTAAAAGTAGATAGACCATTATGTCAGGCCCTTGATATTGATGATTGTACTTATGAATCTTTTCTTGTGAAATTGAAACTTAGCCTAGTATTATGTGATGGTTAAGAGTTACCTCCTGAAAGCCTCCTTGTTGCTCAAATGTGGCCTCTCTCAGCATATAAATGCACTACCTTCCCCCCAACATGGGACATGACTTCTGGGGATGAGCATCCCTGGTACCGAGGGATTGTTACCAAGCACCAACTAGCAATACACTTGAAAAAGACCTTGAACATAAGGGAGAAATGGTAAATACAAATGAGTTTTTATGGCTAAGAGATTTCAAAGTGAGTTGGGAGGTCATTCCAGAGGTTATGCTTATGCATGTCTCAGCAGGATCTCATTGACTGCTACAGTAAGCAGGACCACAAACAGCAGGGCTCCTGAGGGCTCTAGAGACATCTAGACGCTATAAGCAGGGCAGAAAAGCTCAGGAATTCAGCACCCTATCAGTGGTCCTTACTTTGGAATTTATGGTCCCTGGTGTAACAGAGTTAGATTCATTTATAGTTTCCCTACACAGGGCTCTTTTGCCACTTTTATTTGAACCTATAATTTGCACTATACTTATTAAATATATGATCCAGAGACTTAAATCTTTGGTCTATCAATGTGCTAATTGAGCCCTGAATCTTAGCAGAGTTGTAACATCTACTTTCTAGTTCACTAGAATCACCCAAGACAACTAAGAAGGAGAAGATGATGGACATCGCCCATCCCAAAGAACAGAGTTTCTGCAACTTCAAGCAAGATAGTTCCATCCATCTGCCCCATAGAATCTAGGCTGCCTCTCAATAAGAAGCAGAGTGTGCATCACCATCTCAAAATCCTCAATTTGGGGAAAGAACAATGGACTAAAGTAGGCTTATTATTATTCTATTATAGACATTATTATTCTAGCAATGGAAGAACTTTTATCATTGATATGAAGGCAGTGGCCACCACAGATTTTGAGGGGAGTGAGAGGGAAGAATTGGTGTAATATAGGGGCATTTTTGGGATGTTAGAATTGTCCTGTATGACATTACAATGACAGATACAGGCCATTATACACTTTGTCATAACCTACAAAATTGTACGTGACAGAATGTAAACTATAATGTAAACTATACTGCATGGTTGGTGGTGGTGCTTCAATATGTGTTCATCAATTGTGACAAATGCACCACACTAATGAAAGTTGTTGATGTGGGAAAGTGTGGGAAGGGGCAGAGGTGGGGCATATGGGAATCTCCTATATTTTTTATGTGACATTTATGTAATCTAAAGCTTCTTAAAAATAAAAAACAAACAATTAAAAAGAAAAAGAAAAGTACTCAATACTGGGTGAAGCCTTCTATACCTTGTGAATTTGAATGATAATCTAAATTCAAGTCCTCTGCTGCAGGTTGAACAAAGTGGTAAGTGCAACTGTTAACCAACTGAGACTACAGAAAGAGAAACTAATTAGAAATGATTGCACTTTCTCTGAAGAGCAAAGGACAGGTTCAATGTTTGGTGCAAGTCATATCGTAGAAGAAAAAGGAAGGATGATGAGTTGTGGGGCTTAAATCTGGAGCATGGTAGAAATCTATTTAGAGATGCTAGAAATCTATATAGAGATCTATATAGCTTAGATGCCTGGTCCCCCCTTTAACCCGCACAGCTAGGCAACTTCTTCCTTTCTCTTCTGGTCCTTCTCCCTATCTCTGATCAGAATTCTATCTTCTGAGAAAATTGAACCAGTAAGAACCAAAGCTCAGAAACATCACATGTCCTGGAAGGAAAAAAGTTGAGTTAGATGGCAGAAAATTTGTAAATTCAGTTAAAATCTGCCTGTGGAAACTGCAGCCCTCATTTTCCTCTGATCCTAGAACTCACACAGCCAGATATGATTCCCTTTACCCAATCTCACCCCAAGGTAGGAAATTAGTATATTATTTTGCCCAAAAATTGTTTGCAAGAAGAATATTTACAGGACCCTGATATTTGAAGTTCCTCAGATGAAGCCTATTTGCACAAGATTTTCCTTCAGTGGAGCCTGCTAATTGATGACACTTTTTATCCATTACCCATGGATAGGGTTTCTGATATACTTTATGGTACTTCATGCTCTGTAGCACCTCATTTTCAAACATGGACAGTTTAAATTACCCAAGATATTTGATAAAATATTTGATAAAAGAGAGAAAGCAAAATAACAAATAAGTGAAATATATGGAAGAAAAAAATGATAATGCAGGGAGCATAAGAAATTGTCAAAATGTAATTGGTATTAAAAAAAGAAGATATTGCGTCCATGAAACAGGAGCAGGATGATACAAAACACAACATTAAAAAAAAAACAAAACTTTTGCATATTAAAAATAGGACAGCAGAAAAATCAACCAAGGAGTAGGAAAGATAAAGCTTTTGAATCTTACTAAAATTGTGAACACCTATTAGATGTACAAATCAAATATTTGAATGATATGAAAGTCAATGTTAAAACATAAGAAAAATTGAAAAAAAAGCTAACTAACTTCTTCTGTGTTATTGCTCAGAAAGCTACTAAAAAGTGTGCTTCATCAAAATGAAACATGAACCAGGAAAGAGAAAGAAACCAGGAATTCAGTACAGGAGAACATGAAAGAGAAATTCTAGATAGAAATCTGTGCAGTAGGCCACTAGAGCAATTATTTTAGACTTCAATACCCATATTTATTATTATTCTCCTGAATGCACACATGAGGATCCCATGGCAAAGAAGATTAATATTTACACATAACAAATAAGCATGTGGTTTCTCTGTGCCCCAATTTCTTTCTCCTAGGGCAATGTTTTAGCCTATACACTGGTCCATATTATAGGCGAGGAACCCAGAAAAAAATGAATCTGGGTGCTACCCTCTACCTCCAGATAGATGGGAGAAAACGGTTTGCTCCTTGGAAAGGATGATCTCTAATGATTTGGAATATAAATAAATCTCAAGGGGAAAAATAATACCATTGTCTCTAGCTTTACAACCGAGTAATATTACCATAATCCTGGGTCTAGGTCCCACTTTGAAATGCAAACACATGAATCTATGAAATAAATTTCTCTGGAATTCTCTCACTATTTAAATCAGTCAAAAAATACCTTCCAAAATTTTGTCTTTTATCCTAGGTGTCAAGTTTCAGTAAATTTTGCTCAGAAAGCTTTAAGTATGCAGAAACATAAAAACATTTTCTCTACAACCTCACAGGGGATTTTAGAAGAATTATAGATTACATAAATATTTAAACTGCATACATGTATGTAAAATTAATAAAACTATTATTAAACTACATGCATGTATTATTTTTTACAGCTCTTAGTTACAGCTAGAGTGAGAACAGAAAGGCAGTGGCCAGAGCCAAGCAGATCATTATGGAAAGATTACATCATATTTGCATACATAAATGAGAGGTCTTTAAGGCTCACAGATTTTGTTGGAAAATCCACATTCCCCTTTTGTGAGACAATTAAATTGTCACAACACCAAAGGCTGCCTATGAATATTAGTTTTAAAAATATTTGTCTTAAAAATGCCATTGGTTTGGCAACTTGCTTTAATTTTTGTAGCAATGCTTTTCTTTCTTAGAAGGAAATATTTTTATTAAGTGCATTATTATATTTACCCCAAGGCCATAAGTATTAACACAGTTAATTTACCCTGGAGCTGATAGGCAGATTCTGCTTTAACTTCAAGGAAATTGGAAAAAAAAAAGACTCAACAAATTGAAATGGAAGTGTCAGCAATATCAAATCAGGGAACACAGGCCCTTAGAACTTGTGGGGTTATTTGAATACAGCGTATTTTGTAATTCCCAGGAATACATTTGATTTGTTTTTTTTCACACTCTATGATGGTAGTAAATTTTATTCTAACTGACAGCAAAAGTAATTGCTTTAACGCTACAAAATTAATTGTTTGATAAGGAACATGATTTTATTGTCCTTCTTTTGAGTTTCTGTGTTTCTTTCTGCATATCTAAATGTTGAAAAGCAAATTCATCCCTAGCACTTGAAAAATAAAATTTTGTTAAGGGCAACATGACATGTTCAGGTAGAACCTGTGTCTTCTTTATTTCTTATCCTTTTCAATTTGAGATACTTTAGAGAGTTTTTAGCAACCTGATAATTTGTGTCATTTTCAAACAGTGGTATGGAATATCAATAGTTACGTTAAAAGCTGCAGATGATCAGTTCTTTCAGGAGTACTGATAAATTCAGACTGTTTGGTTTCCAGCATCTGCATCACTGCTTTCTTCACGACTCTGTCATTTGTATTCCTCTACATTCACATTCAATCTCTAAAATGAATCCTATCTAATTAAAGAGAAACTTAATTAGCTTAACACAGTTCTATGAGACTCAGTAACAAGCCAATCAACTCCTCTGTGTGAGTTTCCAGACTCTTATTGATGGGAGCTACCGTCTCCAGTTTCTATACTTCAAGACTCATTTCATATCAACCCTCCTTGGAGCCATTTTTAAAGTCACCCTAACTCTAATTTTTATATGCCCGGACACTGCCTGTCACTCCCCACACTCTGCCCACCTCTGTTACAGTTTGATCACATTATACCACAACTGTTTATGTTTCTGAAAAGTAGATTTTGGAGTATTTTAAGGCAAGGAACATTGATTCCTTCTTCATATCTCCCTCCAACACATAAAAAAGTTCAGGCACAAGTAAGGACTTAAAGAATGCTTGTTAAATGAATGCATAAATAATTATTACATTTCTTTAAAGATTCAGTAAAAGGGGGCATGGATCTTGTGACTTTGAATGCCCTCTGGATCTTACGTAGTCCCAGCCAATTTACTCATGTTGGAGCGTAGATAGAAAATGGAAAGGCTTGGAAGAAGTTGAACAGAGACCAACTCATTTTCTAGATTCTACTTCAGTGTTATTTTAAATCATTGCTATCTTTTAAATATGTTCCTACACACTGAAATTCAGCATCTGGATAAGATTTCACTTCTTTGCTCTCTCTTTATAGTGGGAATCTAACAACTAATGCAAGTCTACATAAAATAAGTTTTAAAGAACTAGACTAAAAGAAGACAAAACTCGTTTAGCATAAAATTTGCTGCATCAAAAAATCAAGGGACAGAAGGTTTTCTCTTTGAAACTCAAATTCTTTATTATTATGAACTGATGACTATATCCAGTTAATTAGTTATTATTCAGCAAAAAAAAATTAATTGACTGGTAAAGGATTTTATCATTTCACTTACTGATTTACCCAGTTTATTTTCCAGATTGCCAAAATAATCAGGCACCATTTCAGTTGTTTTTTCATAATCAAAATAATTAAATTGAATTGACTTTAAGAATCAGTTGTTAATTAACTAAACTTAACTGGGTAATTTTACATATTCAAACCTAAATCAATAAGGTTGAGAAAAAATTGTTTTCAGATCTTTCCAATTTCTTCCTGCAAATAATTTGACCATTCTTTGTACTTTGGACATATTCCTGAATAATTTTCACAAAATTTTTCTTATGCTTGAAATAAGAAAATCTCACCTCAGACATAAGGACACAACCAGAGTAAAAGTGAAAGTTTGGGAAAAGATATTCCATGCAAATAGTAACCAAAAAAGAGCTGGTGTAGCAATACTAACATCAGACAAAATAAATTTTAAATGCAAAACCGTTATAAGGGATGAAGAAGGTCATTATATATTAATAAAAACGGCAATTCAACAAGAAGAAATAACTATTTTAAATATTTATGCACCTAACCTCAGTGCCCCAAGATCCACGAGGCATACACTGGCAAAGTTGAAGGGAGAAATAGATGTCTCTGCAATAATAGTTGGAGGTTTCAATATACCACTCTCAGTATTGGATAAAACATCTGGACAGAGGATAAAGAAACAGAGAACTTAAATAATGTGATAAATGAACTAGACCTAACAGATATCTGTAGAGCATTGAACCCCAAAACAGCAGGATATACATTCTTTTCAAGTGCTCATGGATCCTTCTCCAAGATAGACCATATGCTGGGTCACAAGACAAGTATCAATAAATTTAAAAAGACTGAAATTATACAAAACACTTTCTCTGATCATAACATAATGAAGCTGGAAATCAATAATGGACAGGAAAAGGGAAAATTCATAAATATATGGAGATTAAACAATATATTCTTAAACAATCAGTGGGTCAAAGAAGAAATTGCAAGAGAATTCAGCAAATATCTTGAGACAAATGAAAATGAGAACACAATATATCAAAACCTATGGGACACCACAAAGGCAGTGCTGAGGGGGAAATTTATAGCCCTCAAAGCCTACATTAAAAAAGAATAAAGAGCTAAAATTGATGATCTAACTACACACCTGGAAGAACTAGAAAAAGAACAGCAAACTAATCTTGGTTCTTTGAGAAGATCAACAAAATCAATAAACCCTTAGCTAGACTGACAAAGAAAAAAAGAGAGAAGACACAAATAAATAAAATCAGAAATGAGAGGGGGGACATTACCAGCGACCCCATAAAAATAAGAGAGATCATAGGAGGATTCTATGAAGAACTGTATGCCAAAAAGCTAGAAAATGTAGATGAGATGGACAAATTCCTGGAAACACATGAACCACCTAAACAGACTTTAGAAGAAATAGAAGACCTCAACAAACCATTCATAAGTGAAGAGACTGAAACAGTCATCAAAAGCCTCCCAGAGATGAAAAGCTGGGGACAAGATGTCTTCACAGGTGAATTCTACCAATTATTCAAAGATGAACTAATACTGATGTTGCTATATTTCTTTTGACATGCTTGATTTAAGGCTCAAATTACAAATACTAAATTACTACAATATCTTTTAGGCTTAAACTAATTTTGTATTTCCTTAAATGGCTACCAAGAAACAAACAAACATTCTTCTTTATATTTTAAAATAAAGAATGATTTAAAAAATTAGGTTTATTTGGCATTCTCCATATTTTTGTTTAGCAAACTTAGAGTAAAACTTTTTAAAAGTAAAAAATTAAAAAGGAATTTCAGGAGCAGATGTGGCTCAAGTGGTTGAGCAACTGCTTCCACATGGGAGGTCCCGGTTCAGTCCCTGGTGCCTCCTAAAAACAAAAAAAAAAACAAACTACAAGCAAACAAATGAAAAAACTAATTCAGGAGAGCTGATGTGGCTCAGTGATTGAGGACCAGCTTCCCACATGCAAGATCCAGGGTTCAATCCCTGGTTCGGGTTTGAACAAACAAACAAATAAGAATTTCAATCTTCCTAAATTGTGTTTAAGTAAAATGTGTTAATGCAAATACATTTCAATGATTGTATAATTTTCAGGTTGAAATTACACTAATGCTTGTATACACAGATTGGTACAATGACTGCCTACATATTAATTTTTTTCTAGGTTTTAATGATTTATTAATAAGGAATACTCATAGGCAAATTTATGTTATAAATCCGAGACCCTGAAGATTTTTCATTGTCCACACTATCTGCAACCTGTTCTTACTCTTAGGGTAATCATTGAGTATATCCACATGAATTAATTTTATTTTATATCTTGAAAGACAATTCTATTCACTTCCATTCTTACAATATTTGCCAGCATGTGAAACTGACATGGCTCTTCAGTATTATTTCCATATCAAACATTAACTGATTGTTAACTTAAAACAATGTGGCTGACACTAACAAAGGATGTTGTTTATGTGGGAGGGTGTGGGAAGTGTGGGGAGTGGGACATACGGGAATCCCTATATTTTTTGTGTGACTTTTATGTAATCCAAGTATCTTTAAAAAAAAAATTATAAAAAAATCAAAACAATACAATATGGCTGAAGAAACTTTAAATGCACAGTCAAGAATGGCTGCAGTAATTCTCTACTTGCCTGCAATATAATCTGGTAAAAGTGTGAGAGGAACTGGGACCAAATCTTGAGGCTTCCTTTGAGCATCTCCAAATAAATTTTACACAATTGCTTAGCAATGGGCTATGAATATATTTTGTTTATTATATGTAAAAGCCACAACTTTAACAGGGACAAAAAATGTTGCTTGACGTTATTTCCTACCTGAGGAATCCCAGACAATATTCTAATCACAGCAGCACTCAATTCACTGGAACTGTTATTAAGAAGTTTGTAGATACTATATTTAATTAAAAATCTCCATTGCTCATGTCATTCCCAATCTTAAATTCAGTTAGAAAGAACAAATGGAATTTTCAAACTAAAGTAAACTTTCAGAAATCCTTGTACTCAGTAAAATCACCCCCAATCCTAGAGGCTTCCTTAAACAGACTAAGATAACTAAATATTTCAAAGGCATAATGTGATATGCTCTGGCATATCACCAAAAGGCACCAGGAACTTTTTTGCAACATCTTGTCAAGCAATCCCTTCACAATTTACAACCTGGAAAAGGAATCCAGGAAAGTCTATCCCTGAGCCTTGATAGAACAGATACTACTAGGCACTGTTAAATATTAACACAGCATTAAAAGCTTAGTGTGTTGATTCTTGGATTCATAGCTCTCAATTAAATAAACATAGGTTTGTTTTTTTTCCCTCAAATTATTGAACTTTACCAGTCAGAGAACTCAAGCTAAGGATTTTCTTGGAATCTTCCAGAAACAATTGATAGCAGGGAGGAAACAGTTTCTACATAATACTGTCAGATCAAGCAGATGACAACTTGAAGTAGACTGTTTTGTCAAAATTCTGTTGAACAAGGTAAAGAGAGACACAGGTTGTTATGTTTTAATCTGTTTTTTTTCCCGCATATCTTCTTAGCTATTTTCTTCCCTCTTGTTTAAGATTTGTGGTTTTTAACAAGCACTTAATGCCTCTGAACAATAATAAGATGAATTAATCCTTAATATTGCTTTTTGCATCTTCAGTAACTCCTTGGGATAGGTTTAATGTCAGACCCCCAAAGAAAGAACATCTGGCATTCCTTAGCTATTTAGCTATTGTGGTGGAGTGTTGTCAAAATCCAACCCTAGAGACCAAGTACATTAAGTCCTCCTAACATGTGTTCAAGCTGCTGATTTAAAGCTTAAAATAAGCTATCAAAAGATAGCTGATAGCAATACCTCTAAGAAGCTGAAGCTAACTAGATTAAAGCCACTTAAAGATATTGTATTGGCATCAAATTCAAAAAATGCAGCAATGCCACCTTTTTCCAACTACCCCAAACAGTGGTGAACCTTCATAATGTTCAGCTCCAAGTGACAGATGCCAGTTCTTGGAAGCAGAGCTAAAGGGGCATTATCATAAACAGGCTACATAATGAAGAGAACATGAATGCTGTGGCAGGAAATTTATGAGAAATATGTATTCAGCTGGCACTGTTAACAAATCAGAAAAATGTATTTTTTTTTTGCTAAATCCAATCTGTGATGTTCCAAAGAGAACATGTGGCATCTAGTAATCTACTATCAGAGCTGATCTTCCTACTCTCAAAAATAGTGATAGGAAAGAAAGAGGGATTAGAGGCTCCACTTTATTTCCTTCTTCCCTGTGTTATCTCTGGGGGATTAAGGATGACTGATGCTGATACATTGAAACAACCAGTTTAGACCAAGTAATTCTTGAGAGACAGAAATGACAGATATATACAGCTGTGCACCCAAACACTGGGAAAATACTGATGAAACTGTGCTCTGAGTTTAGATATGTTCATTCTGATAAATGTCTTATATATTTGAATCATGCAAGAAAGAGAAGAGCTATGTGAAGTCTGTAGTAAATCGCATATTTAGAATGTCAAATTGGCATTTTATTAGTACATTTCCTACTTGGAAATAAAACAAAAAGAACTAGAAACATATACTAGACATTGTCTCCTAGACGGTGTCTACAAATCTCTTTGAAAAAGGAAATACACTTTAAAAATTCCATTCAGCTAGTATGCTGCCACAGTGAGTTTAGTATGGAAACTGTGCTTTTGGCAGATGACGGTCATCGCAATGGGAGTGTCAACACACAGGGTAACCCAACTCTAGCTTCATAACTGAGAAAAATGAATGGTCCACAATCTCTAGTGTTCCTATCAAAGTGTTTGACAAGTGTAGGCACAAATTTGCTTCGTAAATTTGTGTTGAATTGAACTATATACAAGTGAGGAAGATCCAGCAGATTATAGAATGAAAATTGTCCTAGAAAGAATGAAATCAAGAAAGGGTGGACATCATTGTAAAGATTTTACCTTGAACGCTTGAAGAAAGCTACTTTATACATTGAATCTCAAGTTTTATTTCTACCACTGAATGCATTCGCTTTTTAAAAAATAAACACTTTCAAATGAGTTTCCTTAAAACAAAGGACTTCCTTTTGTCCCATGATGGGCTAAGTTATTTGCAAGAAGCCCACTTTGATTTGGCCTAGATTTCATAGATTCTTTTCTATATTGATAGATCCCTTTATCATCTTGATATGTCTCAGCATTCTATTTAATGTTATATTGTCTGTTAAATATATTATTTTTATGGGTAGTTTAATGCTAAGAAAAAAGATTATTTCACTTGACGAATTGATATATTGTTTATTTTTAACCTGATCATGAGAATATATAACCTATCATGTTTCCATTTTTATCTTCCCTGGATACAAGGAACTAAATTTAATGCTCAATTAACATTACTACATATGCATATGCTGATATATTGTCCTCATTTCTTTTGACTTGTTTTGGTTTTCTCTTTCTATCCTAATATATGCATGGTAAACCTGAGTGAATTAATACATTAATAAGTATGTAGGTGGACAGCTAACATATAGGCCAGATAATTGTCATTATAAAGAAATAAATCAAAGAGTCTGAAAAAAAGTCTTCTGTTGATTAGACAAACATGACCTGATGGCACTCAAGCTGAGTGACATGGAAAGAATGACCTTCAAACTTGACTAGCCCACTCTACCTGCAAAATATCACATTTTAAAGTATTTTTCAATATAATCAAAATATTGGTCTTTTTCCCTTCTATTTTCAAAAGGAAGAATTATATATAAATATTTATGTTTTATTTAAGAAAATTTCATGTCCTAGTTATAGTAAAATTTACTAGTATTAGCTTCTTTCTGTTTATTAAAAAGAAGAATTTATATGCTACATAGAATTATATTTTTCTTTATTTCAGTTCTATAATCATATAGAAATATTCAAATTTATTTTTAATATTTGTTATTATAGTAAATATTATAACAAATATAATTATTGTAACATATTATAAATGTGTATGATAAATATATATAAATATATAGATAGATATATTTCCTCTTGTAGTGTCTAAAAATGAAGAAATATTGAACTACTAATCCCATGTTTTTTGAATAATCTAAAGAAAATTTAATATTTGTCTAAGAATTTGTAATAATATTTTCTCAGATTTCTAATACTGAAAATTTCCTTGAGTGGCATTTACAGAATTTTTTCTCAGCGGTAAATCTCTTGCTATACAAAGTACAAATCTCTTCTTTTAACTAATAAATTAATGTAAACCGTAGTTACTGTTAGGTTGAAAGTTAGTGTTAAATAAGGAAGTTGAATATGTACCATTTTGGAAATTATTCTGTTTATAGAACTATAAAACCCAGAGACCTAAAATTAAACCTCTTTAACAAATAGCATTTTAGGTAAACTCATATTATGTTATTTGCTCTTTTGTATAAGATAATGTGCTATGAAATTTTGTGCTAATCAAAGATTATAAAAACAGTCTTATATGGTATATGGAGGGTTAAAAATTAAGATATACGTACATAAAGAGAGCTAAGGAGGCAAAGAACATTGTTATGTTGTTGCTAAATGGGAGCCACTTTTCCATGCTACTATACCATCTTCAAGAATTCTGGGAAATCCAAACCCTTCAGAGTCCATTCTTTTACTCTTAGGACAATATATGGAACAAAAAAACACAGCCTGAGAGTATTTAGATTTTATCCAGATATCATTTTACAAGGAATTGCTATGTTCAGATTTTGGATTCTGTCTCACTAGAAATCAGATAATGCCCCAAACACCAGCTGTCTATGGTAATTTGGAGAAAAAGTAGCAGCTCAAATGTTTTATATTCACACTAGTGCTTTGGATTCCACTACTTAGTAAAGGTAGTTTTGTAGTTTTCTATACCCACACATAAAGTATTATAAAAACAAAATCACTTTTTAAAAATGAGTAAATACCACCATCTCTTGCTTAATGACTTTAGCCTTGGTTTCCCAGCTGCTAAAATAAATACTAAACACAGGGTTGGCTTAAACAAATTTATTGGCTCTCAGTTTTGAGCCTAGGAGAAGTCCAAAATCAGACAAAAACATGGTGATGCTTTCGCCCAGACACTGTGGTGTTCTGGGGCTGGCTGCTGGGGATCCTTGGGCCCTTGACTTTTCTGACACATGGCAATGCACCTGTTGGAGTCTTCTCCTATCTCTTTCAGTTCCATTGGCATCCAGCTTCTAATCTCTCCAGGGGGCTTTCTCCCTGTTGCCTTCTCTATTAGGCCTCTAGGCTTAATACAGCAATGCATTTGGAATAAGACCTTGAACGAAAGGGGGAAATGGTAAATATAAATAAGTTTTAATGGCTAAGAGATTTCAAAGTGAGTTGGGAGTTCATTCCAGAGGTATGATTATGCATGTCTCAGCAGGATCTCATTGACTGCCACAATAAGCAGTGCCTCAAATCGCTGGGCTCCTGAGGGCTCTAGAGATATCCAGACACTATAAGCAGGGCAGACAAGCTCAGAAATTCAGCACCTTGTCAATGGGCCTTGTTTTGGAATTTATGCTCCCCAGTGTAACAGAGTTAGACTCATTTACAGTTTCCCTACACAAGGCTCTTCCTCTTCTTTTATTTGAACTTAAAATTAACACTATACTTATTAAATATATGTCCTATAGACTTAAATCTTTGGTTTGTTCATGTGCCAGTTAAGCCCTGAATCTTAGCAGAGTTGCAATACCTACACTCCCGTTCATTGGACTCACCAGGACAACTAACAAAGAGATCATGATGGACAATGACCAACCTAAGGAACAGAGAGTGTCTGCAACTGCAAGCAAGATAGTCCCATCCATCTGCCCCATGGGATCTAAGCCCCCTCTCAATTAGAAGTAGAGTGAGCATCACCATCCCCAAATCCTTAAGATTGGGGAATGAACAATGGACTAAAGTAGATGTTATTACTCTACTATAGACTTATTATTCTAGCAATGGAATAACTTTTATCGTTGGTATAAAGGCAATGGTCACCAGAGGTTCTGAGGGGAGGGAAAGAGAAGAACAGGTGTAATATGGGGGCATTTATGGGACATTGGGATTGTCCTGCATGACTTTGCAATGATGGATACAGGTCACTATTATTTTGTCATAACCTACAAAATTGTGCAGGACAGAATGTAAACTATAATGTAAAATATAGTGCACAGTTGGTGGTGGTGCTTCAATATGTGTTCATCAGTTGCAACAAATGCACCACACTATGAAGGTGGTTGTGATGTGGGGAAGTGTGGGAGTGGGGCATAGGGGAATTACCTATATTTTTAATGTAGCATTTATAAAATCTAAAGTTTCTTTAAAAATAAAAATAAATATATTAAAAGAAAAAAGACCCATCCTGATTCA
The DNA here is from genome assembly GCA_029593785.1 of Cabassous unicinctus. Lineage (NCBI taxonomy): Eukaryota > Metazoa > Chordata > Mammalia > Cingulata > Chlamyphoridae > Cabassous > Cabassous unicinctus. Next base: position 28,847 of record JAQZBX010004752.1, on the reverse strand, counting down.
CTTGGCTGCATCTTAACTAAAAATAATACCTTCAAAATGTTCTATTTACAATGGGCTCACGTCCATAGAATTTGAATTAAGATTAAGAATTGGTTTTCTGAGGTATGTAATTTACCTTATCACATTGCCCTTAAGTGAAAAGACATTAAATTAAAAAAAAAAAAATCCTTTAATTTTAATGATAAAATCATGATGCTTAACATCCTAAGTCAAAATACCCAAATGCTTTTTCACTAATGGAAACATATAGCAAGTGAATACTGAAAATAAATTATATAAACTATAAATAATTCAAAACCAAAGAAATACAGTTTTCACATAAAATTGCATATAGTGAAGTTTAATATGCCCATTATTTTTTTCTTCCTCTGCATCACCTTCTTCAAAAATTTTTCATCCTTTTGGAGACTTATGGCTATTTGGCATTCAAATGCATTTTAATCGATATTATTCTATTATTCATTTATTTATTTTTGGAAAAGAATGCTGCAATCTTTATTTTGAGGTGCTTGTGAAAATCCAAGTGATCAAGTAGGGAGTAGGTCACAAAAATTGTGAGCTCAGTGGAAATAGATGTGGGCTGGGCATGCATGGGTAATATTGCTAAGGGAGAACTTGTAGAATAAGAAAAGGAACTCAGATCTGAACCCTGAGATACAGAAATTTTAAGGGAGTAACAGAGGAAGATGGGTGGCTGGAGAAGTAGGAGAAAAAGAATAAGGATAATACATCATGGGAGCACTCAGGGAAGAAAATGTTTCAAGTGGGAGTGAGAAGTTCCCATGAAACCAGATTGCATGGAATTTTGGAAAATGAATGAGAGGTGAAGCAGTGGAACAATGTAAAGAAATACCAAATGCATTTTAAAATAATGTTTTAGCACAAATACCTCTAGGTCAAAATAAAGGTCAAACATTGAAACCTTGTAAAATCATGGAAGTACTGCACGCATACAATAGACCAATGAGTCATGCATATGCGACCTCCTCACCACTACACATTAGGTTTTTGGTCTCATTCAAATTGGATATACAATCCAAGCTTTTTTCATAAAATAGTCTCTGATTGAAATCTTTGTGTTAAGTAAACTCTTTTTCGCGATAGCATAATGTCAAAATATCACTACCATCTACTATTTCTTTGATGTAGTTTGGGGATTGAAAAAAAACAGCACCTTATTTAAGCTTTACAAAAAGAGATATTATAACAGTGCAAAATTTTTCATGAGCTTCTACGGCTAAAAATCTGTGACTACTGAGGACTTATTTCACATAACAATTGTTCAGTCATAAACATTAAATTAAGTAATATACTTAATTCTATACTTCTTCTGAGTATTCCATAGCTTTTAATTTAAAAATTCCTAATTAAATTGACACTTTACATCTCCCCTTTGTTTATATTTATTTCATTCAAAATTAGAATTTCGATAGCCTCTTCATGTTCAGGATGTCTTCAGAGGCCCCATAATACTCTGTTAGGAAATGAAATAAGGTATTTTATGATCAAATAAAATATACAGAAAAACACTAGTTAAGGCTTATGTTGAAAGTTTAAGTTCATTCTTAGTCTTTATTTTATAAACATATTCAAATACTCAGAATAATGGACATTTCAGAGAAAGGATCTTGGGTTACACTAGCATTTTTTCCTAGTCATTTATATTCACAAGGGAAATGGTAATTTTTAAAATTGAAATTGACATGCACAGAATTCAAACTGGCATATCTTATGTTGCTGTTCATTTGCATCTTCCATGCCAGGAATGTTAAAGAGAGTTACTTTTTTTTCCTTTGCAGGAAGACAGAGGCTGATATTGTCAGAAAGCCTGAGTTGGTTGATTATCTCATTTTTTAAAATTTTATTTCATCATGTATTAGGAAATAAATGGAGAAAATGTTGATATATAGAGACTTTTATTTTGGTCTAAGCCAGCCTATCAGCTGAGATTTGATGGGAAATACTCTTTAGAACTTGGTCTTCCGGAAACATAATTTCAGAAGATTTGGGTTTCAGTGTCTGTTGGTGGCAGGGGCAGATGGCAAGGGGAGAGGACAAGGGAGGACATAAATGGTTGGGCAGCAGAGCAAAATGGTGGGGCCAAGAACATTTTTACAAAGTGAAATGTATATAGTTGCATGCCTCAGTAGAGGATTGCCTTTATTAGCTGTTCAAGTTCTAGCTGCAGCCAAAGACTATTTGATGGGGGACCAAAAATGGCAAAAGTTTGACTTTGAATCTGAGCAACAATTTTTTCCAAGGGACTCTTCTCAGGCCACCTGTCCCCATCCTTATCATTCAAGATATTTGTTTCTGGCTAACACCTTTTATATCATATTATATTATATTATATTATATATTATAATATTATCACATCACACATATCATGTCATATTGTATTAATTTAGTTTAATATCTTTAAATAAATATAGACCAAAAAGAAATGCAATATAATGCCCCTCCCAAGATATGAAAATGTATTTTCTAAGTTAACTTAATTAAGTGAGGAGCATCAAGCTCTAAAGATTTTAAGGCTGCGTAAATTTCCTTAAAACTTTGTTGTAAGCACGAAGTTGAACCATACTGAATGAACAGGACACTCCTATGGAGAAAATAAACATTTTTTTCAACCTCTGCCTCATTCAATACACAAAATTTATTTCATACTGGATCACACATCTAAGTAGAAACACCAGAGCCATAAAACTTGTAGAAGAAAACATAAAAGAATATCTTTGTGACCTGGGGGATAGACAAACATTTCTTAAATATGATAAAAAACCAAACAAACAAACAATTTTTGAAGGAAAGAATTGGTAAATTAGATGTAATTAATATGTACAATTTTTGCTCATGAAAACAGCATTATGGAAATCAATTGTTAGTTTATAGTTTACCAATTGGTAGTATATATCTGACAATATATCCACACACAGACACACATAACTACAAATGCATACAAAATAAACAGTAACCTAAATTGAACAAAATATTTGAACAGTTACTTTACAGAAGATTTAGGAATGACCAAAAAGCATATAGAAATTGTCAGTCATCAAGAAAATGCACCAAGGAACTAAAATATAATCTCTATTTGGGCACAATATTTCCCTTCTTAGAAGCATATGCTGGGTGAGAAAGGGGTAAGACCTCTTCTACAGTTTCTCTAATACTCACAATAAGGATCCCAAGAAGAGGTTTTAGTTACATGATTTGAACATGATGTTGGTGAGAAAAACGTATATCCTCTGGTGTAGTCATCAGAGAGAATGATGGGGTATTCAATTAGGTATTTAAACAAGTGTAATTGTTGAGTTTCTATTTTTGCTGTTAACTTTTCTAGGAGTTGGACAAAGTCGTATTTCTTTGTGTAGTCACCAATTAGCAATAATACCCCTTTCTGGAAATTTTCCAATGTCTCTTACCATCAAATCCATACTTGCATGCTCTACTCGGTAATTCAGGAACTAGGAGTGTGCAATGTGAATTGTCGGTTGACTCCCTGTTGGGTTTCTTAAATTAGAGTACTCATGGAAGATCAGAATTCAAAAGGATAGAGAATCTAGAGTTCTTCATGAATGACTCTGTGTTTGCCAGGCACTGTAACAAACTACTACATACTAGTTGGCTTACACATCAGAAATGTATTGTCTCACAGTTCTGAAGGCTAGAAAGCTATATGCAAGGTGTCAGCAGAGCCATTCTTTTACTTAAGGGGAAGAATCTGTTCCATGCCTCTCCCCTGGCTTCTGATGGGTGGCCAGCAATCCATGGTATTCCTTGCATTGTGGTGGCATAACTAAATCTTTGTCTCTATCACATGTCTGCTTTTCTTTTTTCTCTGTCTCTCTGTCTGTGTCCAAATTTCCTCTCCTTGCAAGGACACCAGTCAAATTGGATTAAGGAGCCCTAATCCACTTTGCTCTCATCTTAACTAATAACTGATTCAAAGATCTTATTTACAGATAAGTTCACATTCACAGGGCCAGGCTTTAGGACTTGAGCATGTCTTTTCAGGGGCACAATTTAATCCATAACAGGCTCGTACTCTTGTCCTTCATTTTTGGGCAGTGTCTCCTGTGAGTGTATCTCTTCTGACTTCTCAGTTTCTGAGGCAGCGGCTACTCCCCTAGCACCTTGTTTCTATAACAACATTCCCCATTTATGTTGTCCTAGCTCAAGGCATGGTAGCTATTTGGTGCAGTGTCTAAATTCTGGGCAACTTTCTCCTTTAACTCTTCTAGCCTTCCAACATCTGTATCACCAATTGCCTTAGTTTCCTAAGCTGCTGTAGCAAAGTACCACAAACGGCATGGCTTAAAACAATATAAATCTGTTGTTTCACGGTTCTGGAGGCAAGAATCCCTAAATGAAGTTTTCAGCAGGGCCGTGGTCTTTATGAAACTTGTAGGGGAGAATTCTTCTTTGTTTCTTCTAGCTTCTGCTGTTTGATGGCAATCCTTGACTTTCCTTGGGTGGGAAATATATCTGCTTCTGTCTTCACATGGCTTTCTCCTCTGTGTGTCTGTCTGTGTGTAAATTTTCTCTCTTTATAAGAATACCAGTCATATTGTATTAGGGTTCACTACAATCCACTTGGACCTCTTAACTAATCCTATTTTCAAATACCCTAATTCCAAATAAGGTCACATTTATGGAATCAGGGATTAGAACTTGAACTTATCTTTTTATGGGACACAATACAACCCATAATACCCATTCATTGGATTCAATCTATTATTTTTGAAACATTTAGAATGGTTTCTGTACTTTTTTACTTCACTTGGATGAGGTCTATTTTACACAATCATACAAATTCCCATCCAGGAGAGTAGATTCTAGAGAGAGTACAAAGAGAAGAAGGGGCAACAATGTTTTAGTTTTATATTTTATTATATGAATTTATGTTATAAAAAGTTCATTGATAAAATATTTAATATTCAATGTTCTAGTTACCAATACTCTTCTAAGTAATACACTTGAATTAGTTAATTTAATTCTCACAGAAATTCTTAGAGGTATATGATATTAATATGAACATTTTTCAGATTGAAAAACTAAGGTAGAGAGAATTTAAAAATTATTCCTCGTAGATAATATGCTTAGTAAATGGCAGAGAATAGGAATTTATCAGTAAAGAGAACTGCGAAAGGCTAGTTGAAAAAAAGCATAGCAAAATGAATTTGTTTTCTTAAGATGGGAGATATTGAAGCATTGTATGTTGATGGCATTAATCTGTTAGAATGGGAAAAATTGATGGTGGAGAAAAGATAAAAGTTACTTGCAGAATTGAGTTGTGTAGGACAGAAAGCATTCCATATTGTGGATAAGGAAAGAGTATTTCCTTAGATAGGAATATAAACAACAGGCAAAGTATACAGATATAAATATATTGGTGGAGTGGAGGCAAGCGAATAGAAGATTCATTTATGTTAACCTTTATTTTCACAGTAAATAAGAAGCGAGAGAAATAGTTGATAATGAGGATGAGGAAAGGGATTTTAGAAAGATTTAAAAGAGAGTGGTAGGTGTTATTTGGTCACCTAAAATTTAGGAAATTGACAAGGGAAATAGCTTGTTATGATGGACAAAGGGTCAAATTGACAGTATTGGTCATGAGATGAATAAATTTAGTTGTATAATTTTCTCAGGACTCATTCAGCTGCAAGAGTGTAAGTACAGAAGATACAGATAATTTGATTTACTCTGAACTGGGGTTTTACCAGGTGATTAAGGCAAAGGGAGAGAAAGCCAAATGAGTAGAGGGTAAAGTGCAAGAAAGTATGATAATGAACTATGTAATTCAGAGTGAGTAAGATAATAATGGAGCAGGACAGTGAAAAGGTATAGGATTATAGAATTGAAGGTTCTGATGAGATGGAGGAATTGTTGAGATCTGGGAGTTCATGGAATGAGCTAAAAAGGTAGATGCTAGTGGACTGAGAAAGGGAAGCTTGAAATTGAAATCATGGAGGATGTATAGTAATGCTTATGACATGATAAAGGAAGATTATGCAAAAGGGGGAATGAGGAAGAGTAGATGATAACCTAGATGGTTGTTTTTACTTATAACTTAGGGTGTACAGTGAGATAAGACTTAAGCACATATCAGTTATTTTATAAATCAGAACGTAATAAAGCCCATAAAACATATATGAATGAAGTGCTAGGTGAGATCAGAAAAGAAAGAAATCTCTCTGGGCTGGGTAGCCAAGCAAGATTTGGAATTTCAATTCCACTTGGGGGATGGGAAACATTTGTAGATACGGTGGAGGGGGGAAGGGAATCTGGGTGGAAGAAATGCTTAAAATAAGGGTACATTGAGAGTTGATATTGGAAGCCCTTTAATGCAGGTTAGGGAATTTGGATTGATATGATAAGCAACAGAGAATTACCAGAAGGTTTCATCTTATTGTTTGTTATCTAAAAAGAAGGATGAATTGCCTGTATTGGGAAGGTTGAATTACATGAGTGATTCAAACAAGGTTAGTTAGCATATTAATATAATGGTGGCCTAGGTAAATATAACAAAGTCCTGTAATAAATCATGGTAAGAGGAAAGTGTATCAATTATTAAATGTCACCAAAAAAAATCACAAAATTTCAATGGGATGCAAACTGGTTGTTTTTGTCAATCAGGTGGTTAGCTGGATGGCTCTTCAGCTCTCTTGATCTTGGCTGGGATCACTCATGTCTCAGGATCATCTAGGATGGCCTTCACTGAAATGAATTTGACAACCTGACGTAGCTTCACAATTCTCTTGTCCTCTAGCAGTCTAGTTTTGGAATTTCTCATGGTAATGGCAGAGGGACAGGAACAAAGTAGAAAAGCACATGCACTTTTTGTAAGGTTTTGTTTAAATCATACCTCCTAACCTAGCAGTAGCCAAAGCAAGCTCCATGCTTGAGCTCAGAGTAAGAGAGATAGAGCATCTCAAAACTACAAGAAAGAATAAAAACATGACACAGAGAAGCATGAAGAATTTGGGACAGTTTTGCAATATATTTACTATACTCCAGAATGGAAAGGAGAGTAGAGATTTAAATAATATTTTTAATGCATGTTTCTGTGTGTGTGTGTGTTTAAGTAGCAATTGATTGCCTATGGGATGAGGAGGGAGGAAGGAAGAGATAGAGTAAGAGAGAAGAGGAAAGTTCAGAATGTTCAAGACAGCTAGTTTCAATCCTGCATTCTTCATCTGTCAAAGAGTGGCAATGCCATTACCAGAGACAAAAAGTCATGGACAGGAGCTGATTTGGTGAAGTGAAGATGAGTTTTGTTTCAGACACACTGAATTTGAGATGGGCAAGATAAGTAAGAGGGAATTTGGAATTGAGAATAAAAATATATAGATTAGCACACTATTTCCATAGTGGTGATGCAATTTTCAAGGGAGAATATTAAAAAGAGAGCTTCAAGGAAACAACTTTGAAATGGTTCTATGAATAGACTACAGCGAAGATTAATTAATTTAATGGATTTGAGTCAATGGAGTTTCAAGACCCTGCCCTTATTTTAGGATGGCTATAAGTGAAATTGGAAAGATGAAAGTCAGATGTAGATAATATACTCCTATAGCAGATTTCAATTGGTTGAAGAAAGAACTTGTTTGCTGGTGTCAGATAATCTGAGTTTGTACCTTGACTGGGATAATAATATCTACTTAACAGCTGTATTTGTGAGAATTGAATGAAATATTTGGCATAATGATGTTATATTGTCAGAGCTCAATAAATATGTGTCCCTATCTTTCCTCCCCTGCTTTCGTATCTTTAAATGCGCCACTCCCCACAATGGTGTATGTGTTTGTGTATGAATAATTAATGCTTTTTAGATTAGAGAACAGAAACTAAAAGGGTTCACTTTGCTATAATAGTAAAAATAAGTATAAAGCAACATTTCTGCCTATATTCTCCTTTTCTCTAGAAAAATATCAGTGACAGGACATTGAGATTCTGATGCAAACTCTGTTGATATATTTAGAAGTGCTATGTAAATGTTTAAATCCCTTTCACAAGTTTTCCTTCCCTACTTGCTTGGTGATGACATCTGTGAGTTATTCTTTTATTTCTGATGATATGTGTCATGCAGTTTAAGAATCTGTGCAATTAATTTTGATGAAAATCAAAATAAGTTTGAGAGATGTTTAATCATTTTGTGTTTAAGAATTAACAACAAAAGGAATGAACAAGTCAACAACAGTTATCTTGAAATAAACTAATAGAAGTGAGATGAGTTAAATTCCTATCAGACAATTTCAACTCTACAGATTTATACAAAGACATCTCTAAAAATAAAGCACGTTTCTTTGTACAAATAGATGGGAAAAAGTATATTTTGAATTTTTCCATGGCGTGTTACTTTGTCAATGTATTTGGCATTTTTGATATATTAAATAATTTCTTAATTGATATTCAGTCTCCCCTACTTTTAAAACTAAATACTTATATGTAGTAGTATGTATAATACTTTGTATAAGGTCTTGTGCATAATGGATAATCAATTCTTCTTGAATGAATTTGTCAATGGACATTATTTTTAGTAGAAGTTTATGAAAATCTACTCTGATCTAGGCACATTAAACATAAAAATTGGACTGCATCCTCATCTAACAATAGTTTTGGTTTTTTTTATCCATATCAACTTTCACCTAAATTTATCTCGGAGTGTGCTTTTATTGAAATGAAAAGCAACAAAATAAATGAAGCCAATCTTTCCAACTCAACACAATGAATCAAAGCTTTTATCTTCTGACTTCTCCCTTATTTTGGCCTTATCCGCTTTAGCATCATTTTTGTTTGTCTTAACTGTTTTGTCTAGATCAAGCTTTATGAAATAATTGTTGAGTCATACACATAAGTGAACAATAAAATAAAGGAGGCTGATAAACACATTTAGTGTTTTTAACAAAGCTGAGCAACATCTCTATCATGGATGTATGTATTAATTCCCAGAGACTGTCTACTGCTATATTTTTCTTTCACATTAAAAAAAATTATAGAATTAATTGAAATTATTCAATCATAATAAAGATGTGACTTCAAATCCAGACTACCAACTCAATTGTTTTGGGGGTTTATCATGAACAGATACATTTGGACGAAAAGTAGTGTCCAAAGGAAGCTAAACAGAGAAATTCAATACCAGATATTCAAGTACACGCTAACAACGTTTGGTTGATAGATTTCAGTACAAGATAGCAACCTAGAATATGCAATGCTTGCTTTACTGAATTTATACCTCCAAATAGACCCACTTTATATGTCTTATAAATTAGTGAGATGGTTTTGTTGGGTGATGATTCTTCCTTGATCTCTTACATTTCTACAGGTCTCATCCACCTTCTGAGCCAAGACAATTTGTTCTGAATTGTCTTTTCAGGGACAATTAAGCAAGTAGCCTTCAATGGTGGAGATGTTCCATCCCTGGAGCAGGGAGTGTCTCTCTGTAGGGGACGTTGGGCTGGTTTGCCAGCAGTACATATATTAGATCAGAGGTGGTAATATCAGTGTTTTTCTCCTGTAATTCATCCCACTTAGTGGGCCGGGAACATCTGTCCTGTGGGAGTTGAAGCTCAGAAAACAAGCATGAGATGTACCTCTGGTCGCTGCTATTGCTGTGAGTAATGAACTCTTTTGCTTTGACCCAGAAACCTCCTGTATCTATGAAACTGTGACAGGCTAACTTGGCTTACAGTTGGTTCAGATGTAGTTCCTGATGTGTCAAGTCCATTTGAACTTTAGGAAATGTCTTAATATTTTTCCTTGGTTGGGTGATATTTCTTCATTTTTTAAGAACAAGATATGTTCTTTCACATTAAAATATTTTTTTTCTGAATATATGTTCACAGAAAATTAGAGGAGCTGTAAACTATAAAAATAAAAACAATAAAATAATAAAAAATAAAATGATGCCAATCATTCTACTACTAAGATAAAATTATTAATAATATTTTCCATAAATCTGTAATGTCCCCCTCCCCATGGATCTATGTGAACATGCACACATAGTAATACAATTTTATAATTTGGGACCATACTGCATGAACTGTTATATTTTGTGTTCTGATTCCAGGTTCCCAAATGTGCATTCTTATAATCCTCAGGATAATACACTATCATTATTGGGTCGTAAAATATTCCACTTTGGTTTTAATTAATTTTTCTTATTATTTACTTTGTATCTCATCCTCCATCCCAGTTATCAAAAATTATATCTTAAACTAATATTGAGTGCTACCTATCCTGTACAATTTACTAAAAGCTTTATTGGTATTATTTTTTAATCATTTCAAGAAATTTAAAAAGGTACTGTTAGTTTTCCTTTTTTATCTATCTCTAGCTCTGCCTTTATCAATCCATCTAATCATCTATCTAATCATCTATCATCATCTATCTATCTATCCATCATCTATCTATCTATCTTCTATTTTCTGTCTCTCTATCATGTATCATCTCTCTCCCTATTACCTATTTAACAAGGCACTGTTTAAGTATTTACCAGTGTTATTTCATTTAGTTCTTCTAATAACTTAATAACACTTTCATTTTACAGCTAAGGAAACTGAGGCACAAAGAGGTTAAGTAATATGTAGAATATTATGTGTTTAAATATTATAAATCTCATTGCCCTGACATCTTATCCTTTTTAATTTCATTAACCTGTGTTTGAGCTCTAATCAAGTTGTTATATGAAATTCTACTTATAATCTATTTTTAACCTCCCTTCTCATCCCCCATTTAACATGGCAATTTCTAGAACACGAATACTTTGGATGTTAACAGTTGTTATAAATGATCCCCAGTCAAGAATACTTGGGAATTGTTGGGTCTCTCCACCACACAACTTTTCAGAACCATCAACAAGCTCAAATATCATGACTGTTATTAGGTTGCATTCAACAAACAATTTTGACCCTGAATCTCTTATTATGTATCCTCATGGCTCCATTGTTTTGAAAAAAAAATGCTAACAATTTTGCTAGTATATCCATCATAATTTATTCAAATAATCCTTTAATTTTGAATATAAATATTTAATAAGCTTGTACTATTATAAGTAATAATGTACTTAATTACATTAGACCTCAATATTAGGGCTTATCTGTGATTTCTTATATAATTTTTCCAGTATAGGAATGACTATAGAAATGATAAAGAGAAAAGATTTGATGTCTTTTGAATCCTTGTACCAAAATGACCTTCAGAAAATTTGTGCCAATTTATACTCTAACCAGGATTTAATGGGACTGACCATTTCCCTAACTCTTACTATTCTCAAGGCATTTTTTCTATATTTTTATTTAAGTTTTCATCATTTGTTTATGAAACATGCTGCCTTAATTTGAATTTTATATAGCAAATAATTTCCACAATTTTATATTTGCCTCTTAATTTTGTTTGATACTTTTTATATACAGAAGTTTTAAAACATTATGCGTGAAATTTTAGCAAATAATTTCCACAATTTTATATTTGCCTCTTAATTTTGTTTGATACTTTTTATATACAGAAGTTTTAAAACATTATGCGTGAAATTTATTTCTTATTTTATGTTTGCAGACTTTTATACCATCCTTTGAGATATCTTTCTCACCCTGAGATAAAACCATTATTTTTCATCATATTGCCTTAAATATTTCTGGTTAACACAAATTCATTTAGTGAGGCAGCAATCTAGTATTTCTAATAATTATGATATTTAACATTTATTGGACATTTATCATGGTCAAGTGCTTTTTTTAAGTATGCAGTATACATATATATATTGTCATTAAACCTTCTCATCTCAGTAGCAGTTAGTATTGATTCACTCATTTTAAACATAAGCTAACTGAGATAGAACAAACTTAAAATGTCCAAATGTCACAAACCTAGGACTTAAGTTGTGGCCGTCTGACTCCAGAGGTCTCTCTGAAACACTATAATATTAAGTTTTTTGAGAGTTAACCAAGTATCCCATCACTCTTTCTTGGATAAACTATGAATAATCTGTCACTTGTTCCCTGACTAAAATGATTTATTATGATATGTTTAGTTAGACACAATCTTGGATCTGTTTCTGGGCTTTCTCTTGTATTACAGAAATCTACCTCCTTACTTTGTGCCTTTACAAAACACCTGCAGGGTGGAAACAACTAGGGCACCCTGCTGCATATTCTTCCATCAAAGTCTATGAAATAAACATTTCTAAAGGACCATATGTGGGTAAGAAAAAAATATTTTTCAGTTTATTTAGGATGCATAAATAATGCAAGGAAGCTAATAGACATGGAAGGAAAAAATACCAAGCTGATATAGCCATTCTCCAGCGTGAAATGTGGTGTTATAGTTTGACAGTTTGATGTAATTATGAATTCCAAAAATAGATACTGGATTATGCTTGTAAACTGGTCTGCTAATCTGGGCATGATTAAGTTATGATAGGGCATTGACTGGGCCATGTCAGTAGGGCATCGAGCCCCACCCCTTGGTGGGTGGGGGAATCAAATATAAAAGGCATGGCAAGAACAGAGTTCAAGCAGTTTTGACGTTGGAGTTTTGATGTTGGAGAGAATGCCCCGGGAGAAGAGAAGCGAGCCGTTCACCTAACAGTTCGCAGCTGCCCTTGTGGAGAGACGCAAAGCCCAGAGAGCCTCATAGTCTACAGCTGACCTTGTGGAGGAAACAGAGGAGCTAAGCCTGGAGAGAAACGCAGCCCCGGGAAGAGAGGAACCCGAGAAGCCTGAACCCTGGCAAACTTCGGCAGCTGTCTTGCTCTAACATGTGGCAAAGGACTTTGGTGAGGGAAGAAACTTATGCTTTATGGCCTGGTAACTGTGTACTTCTACCCCAAATAAATACCCTTTATAAAGACCAACCCATTTCTGGTATTTTGCATGAGCACCCCTTTGGCTGACTAATACAGGTGGTTAACACTGGAATTATTGTGTGGAGACTCCATTCCAGTGTTAGGGTTGATGGGAGGATGTCCCCCTGGTTCTGCATCCCAGGAGGCTATCCAAATGGAAAATGCTTTTTGTGAGGAGGGGTACAAATTCTATTCCGCAGGGAATAGCAGAGTATCTTCAAACGCCACACGTTGAGAAATCACTACTGGAAATGATGAAAAATATTTCTTTGGGTTACTTGTTAGTAGCATATAATCTTTAGCTTGTACAAATGATCAGAATGCTTTTTCCCTTCTCTTTATTATAGTTTTATATGGGGGTTCCTCTTGCCAACACAACCCTGGCACATATGCGTGACTGAGGCGACAGCTTTCTTAACTCTTCATCCAGCTTTTGATCCACTGCCAGCCTCCCTAAATTTAGAGCAGGATAGTGCTTTAGAATTTGGCAAGTATATTGCACTACTTCCATTATCCTAGTTTCACAACTTTTCCTTCTTTATATTTAGAAACTCTGTTAATGCTAACTTGTTTATGCAGCACTTTCCAAGACTATTTTACCTTTACAGAAGTATATGGTGTGATGCAGAAAAGTTTAAGGGAAAATACTTTTGGTTTTCTAGCTGTATTTATGTCTCTATTCATTAAAAATTGAAGAGTCTTATGCAAACTCTGAATACGGATTTTTTTCCAATTGTTATTTTTTAATTCTTTGTATTAATTCTTGTAAGAAATATTTCTATAACTGAAATCACAGTTTAAACTTTCAGATTCTGGAGGAGAGAAAATAATGCTTTCAGGCATCAATTCTACATATTCTTCTGACTTTTCATAAGATTTTTGCAGAGGATGACCTAGAATTATATGAAGCTCTTTTTATATTAAGTTGGGTATTGCTAATTCATTAGATTTTAGCTAGTAATACCCTTAAGTTTTTTCTACTCTAAAGGATGTGTGGACTTTATATAAAATTACATTTAAAATATGCCTCAAAACAAAACTTCTAACATCTTTTCTACTATTCATCTAGAATAAAGGGGCTTATTGCAATGGCCTCATTCTTCTCCTGCACCAGGGAGTATCATGGAACAGATTTGGGCTCTGACTTGATATTGCACAGTTACAACCATCACACTCATTTGCTTGCATTGTGCTTGACTCTGTTTTACAGGCTGGAAGCAAAATTGTATTTAAATTGTGTGCATATAGCACAGGAGTTGTTATTCCCACTGCTTAATATCATCAATGGCTTTAGGCAGGTTTTGAATATAAAATCAAGAGTACAGTTTCTCTTTGAAAAGTTGGATGGTAGATTGTACGCATTCTTTCCTTCTTTCTAATTCATGTTCATTTTATGACCAGAATTTCATATGGTAAAATTGTTTCTTTATTAATCCTCTTTTGAGATGTTTTGTCTAATGGTGAAAATGGTGTATTAAAGTCCCCCACTATGATTGTAGAGGCATCTATTTCTCCCCTTAGTTTTGCCATTGTTGTCTCATGTATTCTGGGCACACTGAGTAGGTGCATAAATATTTATGATTGTTCTTTCTTCTTGATAGATTACTCCTTTTATAATATACAGTGTCCTTTTTTGTCTCTTACAATAGTTTTGCATTTAAAGTCTAGTTTGTCTAATATTAATATAGCTACTCCCGCCCTTTATTTGGTCATTGTTTGCATGTAAAACCATTTCCCAACCTTTCACTTGCAGTCTCCTTGCATCCCTGAGTCTAAGGTGAGTTTCTTTTTGACAGCATATAGATGGGTCATATTTCCTTATTTGTTCTGACAAACTATGTCTTTTGATTGGAGAGTATAATCCACTAACATTCAATGTTATTACAGTCAAGGCAGTACTTAGTCATTTTTTCTTTAGGTTTATATATGTCATTTTTTGTTTTCATTTTTCTTTTTTCTTTTTAGTTACTCTCACTACACTCTTTCTACAATTTCCTCCAACCCTTTCTACACCCTCCTCCAATCCTCTCTCTTTATTTCCTTTCAATCCGTTATTTCCTTTCAATCTGTAGAACTCCCTTTAGTATTTCTTCAAAGGCAGGATTCTTATTGCCAAGCTCTCTCAATATCTGTTTATCTGTGAATATTTTGAACTCTCCCTTTTTTTGAATGCCAGCTTTGATGGATAAATGATTCTTGGCTGGAAGTTTTTTTTTTTCTTTTAGCACCTTAACTATGTCATACTGCCTTCTTGCCTCCATGGTTTCAGATGAGAAATCAGCATTTAATCTTACCGAGTCTCCCTTAAATGGGATGGATCTCTTTTCTCTTACTGCTTTTAGAATCCTCTCTTTGTCTAAAGCATTTGACAGTCTGATCAATATATGTCTTGGTGTTGTCCTGTTAGGATTTATACTGTTTGGGGTGCACTGTGATTCCTGGATATGTACTTCAATGTCCTTCATAAGAGTTGGGAAATTTTCAGTCATTATTTCCTCCAATACTACTTCTGCCCATCCCCCTCTTTCTCTTCTCTTCTCCCTCTGGGATGTCTATAATGTATATGTTTGTGTGTTTCATTTTGTCATTCAATTCCCTGAGTCCCTGCTGATTTTTTTTTTTTCTATTTTTCATCTATCCATTCTATCTGTGCAATTTCTGATGTTCTATCTTCATCATCACTGATTCTTTCCTCTGCCTGTTCAAATCTGCTGTTATGTGCTTCCAGCATATTTTTAATTTCTTGCATTGTGCCTTTCCTCATCATCAGATCTGTTAACTTTTTATATATGTTTATGATTTCTTCTGTATGTTCCCCCAGTGTCTTCTTAATATCTTTTATCTCTTCCTTCACTTCATTAAGTTGATTCATGATATTTGTTTGGACATCCTTGATTAGTTGTTCCATGTTCTGCATCTCCTCCTGCTTTTCAGTTTGGTCACTAGACTGTTCAATGTCTTCCTGTTTCTTTGTATGGCTTGTAATTTTTTGCTGGTATCTAGGCATCTGTTTATCTTGATGGGTTTATTCAGTTGGTTATCATCATTTTTATTCTAGGGTTTTATTTCATTCTGTTTTGTGATAAGGGTCTTCTTTGACATTTGGCTCCACTTATTCTGTATCTTCCTCTGAAAAAATATTAAGACCATTATAAAGGAAAGAAAGAAGAAGAGAAAAAAAAATAATAAAAAGGGTTGGAAAAGGAACCAGAAAAGAGCCAGGAAATAATGAGTTAAAAAACATAAAAAATAAAAAGGAATAAAAATTTAAAAAGGTGGGAAATAAAAAAACAGGAAAAAAAAATAAAGTAAAAGACCAGAAAGATGAGAAGAGAAGAAAGAAAATAAATACTAAACTAGAGAAGGTGGAATGAAAGAAATGCAAAGGAAGAGGGAAAAATGGAAAAAAGAAAAGAATTAAAGAAAATAAGGAGAAAATGAATAAAAGGGAAAAAAAGAAACAAATGTGGGAAAACAAAAAAACAGAAATGAACAGGCCTCCATCCAAGGCCACTAGCAACCACCTGAGACTGCCAATGCTCACCAATCAATCACCCTGCAGCCTGCCCTCCACAAGTAGGGTACCCAGATGTAGAAGGAAAAAAAAAAGACTAAAGAAGAAAAATAAAATACTAAATAAAGTATGAAAAAAAAAAATCTAAGTTCTCTGTTATGAGGCTGCTTGTCCCACAGCTCTCCCTCTTCCAGGAACCTGCTGGGAGCCTGACAACCCACTGGATCACTCTCTGGATCCCTTCTCTTCCAGGCTGATTGAGCATCTGATACCTTGCCAGCTACCTCTTCTGGCTCCCTTCTCACCCAGGCTGTTGGGTGCCTGTTAGTCAACCCCCTTGCTAGTCCAGTTCCTTTCTGTCTCACGTGGGTAAGTGTGACAGCCTGCCTGTTTTGCTCCCCTCACCCCTCTCCCTGGAGCTACTTCAGCACCAGCTGGTGTCTCTCATTTTCCTGGAACCAGTTGAGATCTGATCCACCTGCCCTATCTCCCATCCCCCTTTCTTCTCTCTCCCCCAAGCCAGCTGGGTACTGGTTCCCACACCTGTTTGACCCACAGTTCCCCTACCTTGAGAGCCTACTGGGCAACAGGATGCACCTTGGTTGCCTGGTGGCTTTCCTTACTCTTGGAGTAGGCTGAGCACTGGTCTTCCAGCAAAATCACTTCCCTGGCTTTCCTACTCTGCCACCTTGGATCTTTGCATATGGTAATATTGAGAACCAGTCATTTAGTTAAGTAACCTATTGACAATATTCCCTTCTTTCCAAAAGATATAATTTTTAAAAATTAGTTTCCAAGGGTATTCAGTTAGGAAATGCCATGGACAAAATTTCTTCTTTAATGTAAGCTTGAAGCATCATATACATTGTTACTATTGTATAGACTGTTTTCATACAATTTCCTTACTGGAAAATATAAATAAAATATTTCATAATCCATGGTTATAAATTATTATGGCATCTTGAATTCCTGTTTCTCAAAAAGGTTAATAACAAAAGTTATAACCCACATTCATGGAGGGCATTTTTTAAAAAATTAAAGTGTGTTCTCACATTGTATACCTTTTAATCTTCATGATAAAATTATTGAACTATGTAAGTCTGAGATAATGCATCATTTTAATAGGTGAAGACATTGACTCAGAGTTGATGAATAACAATTAAGGTCACACTGACTTGATTCGCACCTAAGTCTTGTGATTCCAAAGCCAGTGAATTTTTTAGTTATTGTGTAACTCATTTCACATATAAATTTTCTACCACTCTTTTACAGACTTTGAACATAGGTATTTTTGATTTGCATATATGAGAGAAGTAATATATCTCATTTCACTTGACTTTTTGTATTTTCTCTCAGTAATTTTTTCCCTCCATCTCGTCCTTTTGCAAACTTCCACAGGCACATCTACTGAAATTCGGAGAGCAAACTGGCTATAACTGTAATATAGTACAATGAAAGCTTCCTAACCCTAAATGTCATAAAGTCTCTCAAACTCATAAATCTAAACTAAACAATCCCATAGCCTTCCTCATTTCAAAAAGAGTGCTATAATTCACCCAGTTTTTCAAGAGTGGGCTGGGGCTAGTGACTTGTTTACAAGGAATATAGTATGCAAAATGGAGGTGAGTAATCTTACAATGGATAATTTTTACTAACCCTATCTTAGGCAGGTGATCAAGGTTAACATGACAATGGTAAGTCACTTTGATAATATTATCCTTGTTAAGATTTGTTGACAGTGACACTAATTCCTGTGGTCTTTTTCACCAAAACCCATGTGGGGAATTGAATTATGTGTCCAGATTTAGACATGTTCCTGGTCTTGATCTGAAGTCCTGTGGGTATGAACCCACAGTAAATAAGAAAGCTTGAAGATGTTTGTGGTGCATTGAAATGTATACCCTGGATTGGATATGTCTTTGGTCTTTGTCCACATTCTGTTGGGTGTGGAACCATTGTAAATAGGATCTCTTGAAAATGTTACTTCAGGTAAGGTGTGGCCCAACTGAATCAAGTTGGACTTTACCCAGGCTACTGGGAAACTTTATAAGAGAATTAAATTCAGACATAGAGAAAGAAAGCTATGGGAAGAAGATGGAAGTCAATGGAACTCCAAAGAGAAAGGAAAAGGCATTGCCATGTGCATTGCCATGTTACAGAAAAGCCAAGGACCAAAGATTGCTGACAGCCAGCCCCAGAATGTCACTGTTTTCAGGAAACAGGCATCACCTTGCTGACACCTTGATTTTGGACTTCTACCCTAAAAACACTAAGTCAATAAATTCCCATTGTTTAAGCAATCTATTGGTTTTTTCCCCAGCAGTTAGGAAACTGAGACAATGTTATTTTAGTTAAGGTGTGGCCCAAATGAATGAAGTTGGGCCATAATATGGATTACTAGTGTTCTGTATAAGCAGAAAAAATTCAGACATAAAGAGAGAAAGTTATGGAGAGGAGCTGGAAGCTGAAAGTGAAATGAATCTGGAGAAAAAGGAAAGGACATTATCATGGGAAGGGAAAGCCAAGCAACCACAAGGATTTCCAGCCAGCCAAAATGCTGTTGACCCCAGGAGGAAGGAAGCCTTCTAGCCCCTAAATCATGAGCCCCAAAATTCCTGTTGTTAAGCCTAAACCAGTTGGTGGTATTTGTCATAGCAGCTCAGGAAAACTAAGATAACCCAAACCCCAGTCTAACCATGTAGTCCAGCAGTGGACTCAAACAGTAGAGGGACCTGGTGAGGTCACCAGTCTTAGAAATAACAATTTCTACCTAACTTGCCATGACCCCCATTCTTCCACATGAATGGGTCCCTGTGTATCAGGTCCCTTATGTTACCACCACACTGGAATTCCTTTTGTTACTTGAATATTCTGATTCCATCCATTCCTTAGGCCTATTTTCTCCTCTAGGACATGTTTGATCCTGTGTAAAATTCATGCCTCAGATTCAATATAAGCTTCCAGGGAAATTATACATAACCCTGAAATAATAAAAAAACAGTAATCTCCAGTCCTTCTTTATTTTTTAACAAAATATTTTATGTATTTTCAACACATTACAATCATCTTATTGATTTGTTTTTTACTCGTTTATTGTGTGCCTCCCTGCCTCCCTGCAAAGCTCCATAAGCATGGGATCTTGACTTTCTTGTTCAATGCTCTATCACCAGTACCACAAAAAGGCCTGAGGCTTGGTGTTTAATAAAACTTTTGCAAATGAATGAATAAATGTACACAAGGAATTGATCTCCATTTCACTGAAAGGAATAGAAGAGAAAGAGTTAATTATTCTTTGGTGGAAGGCAAGAAAGAAAGGAAGCACAAGAAATGATAAAAGAATTTTCCAAAAATTTACTTAATGAGTAAAAAGTCAACTGGAGACAGAATGCGGAGTTTCAACTTTCTTTTCTAGGTTTCTATTTAATCGTAAGGATTCATTTCAGAATTGTACAGCAACTTCAGCTAGTAGGCAAACATTTTGTGATATAATGTGATGTAATTTCTTAAAAGACTTATCTACACAGCTTTTTAATAGAGTTAACAATTCTCCCACACACACTTTTCTTCCTCTTTTATTTTCACTAAACTAGAGGACTATGCATTTAAATGAAGGAAATAAACTTGAAGCATAAAATGAATCATGCTATTTGTAAACTCCAAATGTAGTTTTATTATACTGTCTTCTCCATTTTGCCTCCTCTACTGATTTCTAAGAAAAATTTTCATCAGAATGCTAATGAATAGAAAACAATTGCTAGCTAAAATTTTGGTATAAAGTATTATAATTTGAATATTTTGTTGCTTAGTATTTTAGTCACTAAAATAAATTTTTGATGTGTTATAAGTAATCTGTTGAGCTGTAATGTTATTTACAAACATATCTGAAAGGTTTTTTATTAACATACCTAAATGTAG
Source organism: Cabassous unicinctus (assembly GCA_029593785.1). NCBI lineage: Eukaryota > Metazoa > Chordata > Mammalia > Cingulata > Chlamyphoridae > Cabassous > Cabassous unicinctus. The sequence goes on along the minus strand of JAQZBX010004752.1, from coordinate 8,568 downwards.
TTTCCATACAGCAGAAATATAAACACGAAGCTCCTCATTCTTGTTTAGAGATTTGGCATTTCTTAAAAAGTGAAAATAAAACTTCTTATAATGTGCTATGACAAATGAAACTAGCTTTAGGAAATACTTTATAAATAAGTCAAATCACGTTAGACCAAAGATCTCTAACTGTCCTCTTAAGGTCTAGCTAATAACTCCTTTGGTTTAACAGGGTGAAGTTTTGCTCTAATACAATAACATGAATAGCACCAGTAATTTGCCCAGTCCCTTGGACTTTTTGTAATTGGGTTGTAAATCCCTTGTAATGGAATTTGCTCTTTGCATATCTTGAACCAGCTCCTTCCTGAGTTGGCTTCTCTTTCAGTACATATATATTAGCAACAGAATTTTAGAGACTTGAAAGATTATGTGACCTCTAAAGAGTGGGTTCTTGTGTAGAACAAACCAACTCAGTTTTATATCTCAAAGTGTTAGCAGTATTTCATCTCTAAATTGTCCTATATATTGGAAGTAGGTGAAGAAAATTTGTGTTTGAGAAGGAGGAAAACGTTTGTGCTACGGCAAGAGTAAAACTCTTCAGTGTTTTACAAAACATATACTTAGCTATGCAAATGTAGAAAAGTAATAAAGCATGAACCCAGAACTATCCTTAGCATTAGCTAAGTTGCCACAGTGAGTAATTCAAAGGCCACTCTCCACCCATATGCCAAAAAAAAAGGTGATCTTAAAATGTAGAGGTGTGGCAGTAGGAAATGTTGACAGAGGCCCTCTTTGCAAAGAAAAAAGATCAGTGTCTTAGGGAAAATCACCAGTGAAATCTTTGTGAAGTACATGCATAAGAAAAATTTTGCAGGACAATATAGTGGCTTATGAGATGAGCTTCCTTTATAACCGACTTCTGTCCAAATAATGGGTCTTGCCACATTGTAGCTCAATGGCCTAAGACAAGTAGCTTAATACCTCTGATCTTTAGCTTTATCACTTATAAAATTGTGATAATTTTATCCCTAACTTATCTCCAAAATAATAATAAATTAAACATGATAGTAAATGTGTTAGGCAAAACACTGTAACTGTGATGAAGGCAGTGATCTCTAAGTCACACAGAGTGCAGACAGCTTATCTATTTAGGGCTTTCAATTTGTAACTATATATCTTACACCTATTCTCTATTATGCTATTTATTTGAAAATTGTTAGCATTTACCATTTATGGACTCAAATTTAGTTATATAAAGATGATATAAACATTAAATAAAAGCTGAAGTATTTCTTGTGCACATTAGTTTTCATCAACTTTACTCACAATTATTTGGCCCATTAAAATGAAGTCAAAGTGAATCACTCTGTAGCCAATTGGCCCACGAAGAGTGAAAAGTGAAACAGCTTGTGGAGAAAAGCCACATCACAAGATATTTAATATTTTAGTTTTATCTGATTCTTGGATTATGTACTTTTTTGCTACACCATTTGCAAAGACAATTGATAGTTGGTTATTTACCTGCCTTTACAAAGATTGATTAACTTGCTCAGGATAATAATTAGCTCAATGAAATTAAAATAAAACTCAATAAATCAAGCGCTTTTCTTAAGCAAGTTCTTTGAGGGGCTGAGGGCATGTCCTGTCACTTATCCACAAGAAAATCTATAGGAACTGCTTTTGCTGTCATCTGAGAGGTGTTAGAAAGGGAAATGTACAGATTTACGTTAAGAAAGATGATATGTGTTGCAAAGATAGAGAAAAAAAGGGCCAGGAAGAAGAAGGTTAAAATAGCTTGATATTTGGGTTAGAGAAGCATGGTTAATATCTGACAATATGGGCTAACGAAGGAATCAAGTTATTTATCCATTTATTCATTAGTTCACTCATCATCAATCTATCAATTCATTCCATATTAATCTCCTAAAGTATTTTTTAATATTGTCTTAGGCAGCCAAAAGGGGTGTTGATGCAAAATACCAGAAATCTGTTGGGTTTTATAAGGGTTATTTGTTTGGGGTAGAAGCTTAGAGTTACCAGACCATAAAGTATAAGTTACTTCCCTCACCAAAGTCTATTGCCACATGTTGGAGCAAGATGGCTGCCGACATCTGCCAGGGTTCAGGCTTCCTGCATTCCTCTCTTCCCGGGGCTCATTTCTATCTGGGCTCTGCTCCTCATTTTTCTCCCCATGTCAGCTGTAGACTATGAGGCTCTCTAGGCTTTGCCTCTCTCTACAAGGCCAGCTGTAGACTATCAGGTGACCGACTCTGTCTCTCTCCCCGGGTCTTCTGCAGTGTCTAAGGAGCTGTCTCTATTCTTCTGTGTTCTTCTCCTGTGTGTTCACTTCCTAGGCACCAGCTCAAAACTCTGCATCAAAACTCCAACATTAAAACTCCAACTCTGTCCTTTGCCATGTCTTTTATCTGTGAGTCTCCACCCACTCAACACCCTACTGATGTGACCCAAAGTCCTAATCAAAATGTAATCAATTAAAAGTGATACCTCTGATAGACCAGTTGACAAATATAATCCAATATCTATTTTTGGAATTTATAAACAATGCCAAACTGCTACAAATATATTTTTACTTCTATTTATATTCTTTTTGGGATTTGACAATTGATGGAGATACTTTTGTTTTCCTTTTGTGGCTATGGTAAGTAGAATACATGATGATGTTTCCTGAACATTAAACACTATCTTAAACTCAAACAAACAAACAAACATAAATCCTAGAATCTAAGAAAATTCAAATTCTGATGAGTTTTTAAAATATTTTTTTCAGTTTGGCTAGTATCGCTTTTCTCCATGAGCTGATCTGACTCAAAATTCCAGTAATTAACCAGCAAATGTAGTGGTAAATAGGTACATTTATTTTTGCTGTAACTTTTGCTCTTACTTTGCAATTACGTATATGTGAAATGTGTGACTCCAGTCATAGAGGTGTCTGTAAGAATTTCAATTCCAGCTAAGTTAATGAGTACATGAGGAAGGAAATGCTTGTAAAATTATTGTAATTAAGTTGCTTTAGGAAGGCACATTTTGAGAACACAAGGAAATGAGTAGTTAGTGTCCTAAAGAGATGAGAGAGCATAATGTAATGAGCAAAATGTACTTTAAAATTTACTATAATTTCTTGCTTAGATCACTCTAACTTCACTGACTTGGAGTTATATCCACCTTGAAATATACAACACATTCAACCAGATGGAAATAGTCACTAAACCATGTTGGCAAGTTAGGAAAGAAGATATAACAGTTTTTCAAAAGAAAGTCAGCTTTAACTGTTACAAGCCTTAAAAAAACTAGATTGGCCTGTCATTTTGAAAAATTTACATCTCTCATTATTTTTATTATTTTATTTTTCAAAACAGTGCTATAAAAATGAGATTTTAAAAGTAACATTTTCTTTTAGAGAGCTCTTTAAAAAGATGATAGTTAAATAATATTTTAGAATATGATTAGAAAAAAAGATCAGTGGTAAGATGATATTGGAGATTATTGTAAATCCCTATCTTCCTTATTTTCCTTATTTGTTCTTTAATCCTCATAACATAGGAGTGGAAATTGTTGAGGGTTATACCAGTTGCTCTGTAGAGATATGACTGCTAGGGTTGGGAATACTAGATTGATTAAGAAAAGCTGATGTATATAGCCTCTCAAATGAATAAAGATATTTCAGGAAAACAATCAGGACATCACTTATTGCCAAAATTGGAGACACAATTTCAATACAGACAGTTTTCTTCTTCCTTGTGTCCTTGGACTTGCAGTGCTTCATATTGACTTTTGATTGTAAAAATTAACCAGAACTTGTTCTATCCAATCTAAATTTCCCATTTTCTTCTTGTAATTCAAATGCTGTTAGTTTCACACTCTGGCGTTTATTTGGCTATTTCAGCAGTCAAATGCAGAAGATATGGGTCCCTCTCTCCTTTTTATTTGGACCTTTGGGATATTTCCCATTTGTGGTCTTGTTGGGATATCAATTTCCATTTTGTTTTTTGTGGCAACAGTGTCAGGCATGAGATCCAGCCTGGAAAGGTAATATAACATCTCTATGGGAAGAGTGTTTGCTTAAGAAATGGGTATAAGCACCCATCTAGGCAAATTAAAATCTTTCCATGCACTTTCCTGCTGGAAATCATGGAAAATAATAATCTGTCTTCATTTTGGATCACTCGCTGGATGGATGGAATTTAGGAATTTCTGGAAGCTATTTTTCCTGGTTGTGGCAAAAGCCTGTCTGAAGGAGAAATGTGTGAAGCTGACATGAAAAGAGAAGCAAAGATAATCTGAGCTGAGCAATAGAGAGAGCTATAGCAACATTTTTTAGCCCCTGACCCATCTGTGTCTTAAAGAAGCACCACTCCTGAATCTCTTAGTAATATGAATCAATATAACCCCTTATAAACTGGTTTGAGTAGTGCTTCCATCACTTACAACTGAAAAAAATTCTGTCAAATTCATAGAGGCAAATGAGTATTCCCCAAAACCAAATAGCTATATTGTTTATTAAAGAGGTAGATTTAGTTGAAAGTGATTTTTGTTGCTAATAAAAATGTGTCAAATATTTGTAATTATATATTGTAAATTAATATCATTGGCATAGTGCTTTACAGCCTTCAAAGAGATTGTATAGTCATTATCTCAGTGAAGTCTGTTTTAGTTTTAAAAAGGGCTGTCAATGCAAAGTACTACACATCTGTTGGCTTTTATAAAGGCAATTTATTTGGGATAAAGGCTTACAGTTCCAAGGCCATGAAATGTCCAAATCTAGGCATTAGCAGAGCTTTTCTCACCAAATTCAGCTACTGCTGATCCTGGCATTTTGTTGCCATGCAGCAAAGCAAGATGGCTGCCAATCTCTGCTGAAGTTTCAGCCTTCTGCTCCAGGCTCACCATCTCCTCTTGAGCTGCTCCAATGGCCTAGCCTCTTGGGACTTCATGCTTAAGTGATCCTCTCTCTTACATGACAAAATCAAACATGGCTGCTTTTTTTATCCTGTGTCTGCCTTAATGAGACTCTTTCTCTGTTTCCATTTATACCAGACCTGGCAATGGGGCGGAGACTCAATCTGAGTCACATCTTACTGATGTAGTCCAATCAAAAGCCCTAAATGACATTATAAAGTAATCTAATCAAAGTCCCCTCCACTGAATTTAATTCATTCAAAGGGTATCACACACAGAGGAATAAATTAGTTTACAAACATAATATTTCTCTTGTGGGATTCATAAAATAATTTGAGACAGCCATAATTTCACAATAGTACTTTGAATTAGAAATAGATAAGTATTTTTGCTGTTTATACATAAAGATATTTAGTTTATTTTTTCATAGAAACATAGCAATTAAACAGTTGAACTGGGAAAAGAACTGAGGAATTTTAACACTAATTTCAGGTTTCTTTCCCACAGATTAAACCCCTTCTCTCTTCTGTGCTCCTTGTCTATTCTGGCTTCTCCCATACTCTCACTGTCTCTTTCCAATCTGCTGAAGGTTTCGCACCACTGTTCCACTTCATCCTTCCACCATCCCCAACTCTCCCTTTCCAAATTCCCCACCCCCCAAAATTCACGTATTTCTAAGTGAAGCCATCTTTTAGAGAGCATGTGAATTGTCAGAGGGAATAGTAGAAGTTCAGAACAATGAATCACACCTAAAAACCTGAAAAATGATTCCTGTACAGACAATTTGCCAACACTTTTGATTTACTGATACCCCAGAGACATGAAGAGGGAGAATACTCTCCCTCTAGAAAATATTCGTCCTGCCAATCTCTCACTTCCCACTTGTGGAAGCCATGACCATATGTTTATAAATTTAGTGTGCTTGAGATATAAATGACCTAAAGCTGTGATTCTCAAACTGCTCCGGAAGAACTTGTTCAAAAAAATTGCTGGGTTTCCCTTCCAGAGTTTCTGATTCTGAACATCTTGGGTAAGGCCTGAGAATTTGCATTTTTAATAAGTTCCAGGTATTACTGATATTACTGGTCCCAGGACCATGCTCTGAGAACAACTTACCTAAAGAATAACTTCTCTTAAGCAGGTATAGAAAGCTAAAAGGTTACCATCTTCCCCAAGCATTTAACTTTTCCTTCTTTCTTTTTTATAATGACAAAATGTTAAAGTTCCTTGTCCAATTAAATTGAGCCTCTAAGAGTCAGTCAATTATAATAATTCAGAGCCAGTTTATTTTTTTATGGCTTTTTTTCCTTTAGTCTTAATACTTCAACTCCAACCAAAAAGGTTTCTCCATTTTTCATACCTAATACTTAAAGCCTAATCTGTTACAAGTTATTTTAGGAAATCTATTTATTTTCTCATAACAAATCTTGAGTTATATTTGTTTTAAAACTTTACAGAAATGGCAACACTTCCCATGCATGCAGAAATTTCTTCTACCTTGATGCCAGCCTTTCAAAGCACTTTAATTATTAAAGATATACTTGCTATGCATTTTAGTATTTTATAGAAACTTTTTTAAATAAAGGAGAAAGCAAGAATTGTAAATTTATAAATTATAAATCCATACTATTTTAAATGTAATACACATAAAAATATCATTTCATAAAAAGAAATGTTATTCTTTTTGTAAATTAGTAGCACTTATCCATAATTTTCAACATCACAGACATGATCAAACAGAAGTGAGTGATGAGTTTCACAAAGAGGACAAAGTCCTCAAATGTTCTGCTGATTTTTCTCAGAATTTCTTCGATTTTTTATCACTTTTCTTTCATGGGTTTATATTATGAAAAGTCAATTTTCTAAACAAAAAATGTTTTGCTTCCCAGTCGGATGGGCTGAAAATCAATATGTCATAGCAGCTTGCTGCAAAAGCTTTATCCTTTTTGGTTGATAGGGTAGTGACTGAGTGAAATAAAGAGAGAAGAAATATGGTCTTTTTCGTACAAATGCGAGCAAACTCACTAGAGTTCCTCTTTACTAGAAACAATGCAATCATGTGTACTTGTTCATCCGATCTGTCAGGTTTTTTCTGCATGATTTTCCTTCTGCCAATAGCATTTGACAGCAATTTAATCAGGTTTAGGGGCTACTGAATAATAAGTAATAGGGATAGGGCAAGATGACTGGTCCCATTTTGTCTCTTTTCTCTGTTCAAAATACCATTGCAAGTGTAAAGCAGAGACCCCTGAAGCGTCGTCAAGTCACACTTCATAGAGCATCAAATGTGTATATTTGAACATATTAAGCTCCACATAAACAGTATAAACTCAGTTTCTGTAACTCTAACTAATATTTCTTTTCAGTGAGTGAACAAAACATCCCCATGGGATTTTACAAGATAACTCCCCAACCCTGGACAAAGAACTCTATCAGGAGGGCAAAGCAATCTCCCGAGGAGGCTGCTATGTACAGCCAATTAGCTTGTTGCTTAAATAGCCCCTTTAGACTCCACTCCAGAGAAAGAAAGGATATCATAGACACTTGCAGTTAATTAAAAGACATTTAAACAGGATAATTTTCCTCTTCCATGATTCTGGAAATTTTCTTTTCACAGATATTTTAAATGAGTTAATCCTCGCTTCAGATTCCATTGGGCACTTTCAGCCAGGCTTTTCAGGCCTTCTCTGATGAGGCCCCTTCCTCACAGTCCCAGGTAAATCCCAGGGTGGCATTTACTGGGCTTCTGCTTGAAGAGTAAAACCTCCCTGTTCCCAGAGAACCCTTGTTTATTTTGGGCAATCCATAGAGGGAGTGGGTCACAATCGCAAAAAATACATTTTGGGAGCATGAGCACTTTTATGGGTCCCACTTACTCAAACCTCTCTTTAAAATTTTCTCCTCATATCACTAATGTCACTATCTCTGGCTGAAGCCAGCCAGTCCTCTTTCCCTTCTAAAAAGACGTTTAATAGGAAAGCTTCCAAGGCTAAAGAAAAAACATTCTCTGGTGACATAAAAGTGCTTTGTTAGGTAGGAAAAATATATTTAAGTTTTAATTTTATTTCAGCAGGGCACTAATATCTTAGACCATTCCATATTCTTATTCCTGTTTAATCCTCCTCTCCCAGTAAACAAATATGGAATGAATTAACCATATCTGTCTTTACAGTGATAACTAAATCCATAATTATGATCAAATACTAAAATCCAATCCATTTATAAAATACGTTTTTCAATAGGAAAATGAAAGCCAAATTCACTAATATAATTTGACAGTAATTGCCTACCTAAAAGTCTATATGAGTTTTTATACTTAACATTTTTTACCTCTCAGTTTGTGATCTTGTGTATAAAATGCTGGAAATCTACTATTAACAATTATCTAACTGTAAAGGAATTCCTGGTACTTGGATTTTCTATACTATTTGTGTAGAAAACACCTACTAGACAAGTAAAATTTCTATTCAGTCTGACTCTGATGAATTCTTTCCTGGGAAAAAGGTGGTCTCAATTCTCCAAAAAAATGTCCTCACATCTTAATGAGCTACTGTCCTGTGGAATAAAAAGTGGTGCCAGTTCATTTGCTTTCCTTTGTTTTTCTTACCTCACCCCAATTCCTTATTTTCCAGCTACATACTTTGCCTTCATGTAGATTGCTCTTCCAAGAAA
>JAQZBX010004751.1:0-59777 GCA_029593785.1 Cabassous unicinctus | reverse complement strand
ACCATAGGATGAGAAAAAGGGGCATAAAATATGTGAGAAAATATAAGTGACATAATCAATCTACTTTATCTAATAATCTGGTTAAGAGAAGTTGCAGGAAGATTGAATAGTGATTAGAGCACAGACAATTATCTGAGGAATAATACAAGACAATTGTTGAGCAGAAGCATCCATGTGTTCAGATTAAAAGAATCCACTGAGTGGAGGAAGTGTAGTTCAGTGGCTGAGCACCTGCTTTGCATGTACCAGGTCCCAGTTCAATCCCCAGTACCTTGAAAAAAAAAAAAAAAAAGAATCCACTGAGTACTTAGCATGACTGGTATAGGTATAAGGACCTATTCCCAACTACATCATTGTGAAATTTCATAACAATAAGGAAGAAGAAAAGATTCTAAAAACTTTCAGAGAAAACACTCATATCATCTACAAAGGAATAATATCAAATTTGTATCAGGTTTCTCATAAGCAAAATCAATGACAATGGAGCTAAGCAAGAGTCCCCTTGCTTCACTACTCCTGAATCAAGAATTAAACATATGCAATCAAATTTTCAATAAGTATAAGAGAAAATAAATATATTTTCAGGCATGCAAGGACACAGAAAGTTGTATGCCTTTCATTCTTAAGAAATTACTTGAGGATGGACTACAGCAAACATGGTAGAAATCCAAAACAAAAGGAAGACATTTAGCCTAAGAAACAATGAACCCAATCTAGTGGAAGAGTGAAGGAAAGATCCAGATGACAGAATGCAGAAGGCTTAGAAATCCACTAGCCAGGATCTCTGCAGGAAGGAGGTCCAGGTAGTAGGTCTATAGGAAATGGGAAACAATCAAATAGATTGAATAATTGAAAAGTTGGAAAACTTGAGAATATGGAGTTCCCAGGGATAAGTCATTGCAACCCTTCTCTTCTTTTTCTGTACTTGCTCCCCAGGTAATCTCTGTATCTGACCATTTATATAATCAACTGCTTACTCAAAATCTCTACATAAGTGTCTAAAAGGCACCTCATAAGTAACAAGCCTCAAACTAACCTTGTCATCCCTACTTCTTTTCTTCTCCCAAAACACAAAAAAGAAAACCAAATAGCATATATGAAAAATACACCTAAAGTAAACTATGGTAACAAACAACAGCAACAACAGCCCTGCTTCTTTCCTAATCTTTCTCATCTCTAAAAATGGCAGCTCCAGTCTACCAAAATCTATAGAATTTGGAGTAATCCCCACTTTCTCTCTTTCTCTTCACACCCCACATCCAATACTTCAGAAAATCTTATTGGCCTTATGTTAATATATCCAGAATCCTTCCTGATCAAAGTCACCAGAATCAGATTATGTCACTCCATTATTTTCCCATGGCTTCCCATATTGCTTAGATTAAAATTCGAAGTCCGCAAGGCACTTTCAGATCAAGCCTTCTGCTGCCTGTCTGACCTGAGTTCCTTAGTTAAGGAGTTTTCATTCCTTTTACCAAACTGGCTTTCTTGCTGTGCCATGTGCACACAAATCCCTGTCTCCACAGGGCCTTTGTACTTGCTGTTTCTTTTGCCTTAAATGCTATTCCCACTAATATCCACATGATATTTTCCCTCACTTCCATGAGGTCTACTTTTAAATTTTACTTTATTATGGAAGGCTTCCCAGACCACCCTAGTAAATAGAAATTCTTGTTTTCCTCTTATTTCCAATTGCTTTCTTCACAACACATCACCACCTAACATACTAATAAGATTATTGTGTATTTGTTTATTGCACCTCCATCATACACACTACAATATAAGGCTCATGAAGGCAGAGACTTTACTTAATTGTTGAGCCTCTAAAATCCATAATAGTGTTTTGTCTATAGTTGATGCTTTCTAAATACGTATTGATTGAACAAATGAAAGACTGGTAAAGGCATTCTGGAAATGTAAGAAAAGATTTTGTTCACATTTGACTGCAGGAAAAGTCACTTTATGTACTATAGGAGTTCTGTCTTTAAATCTATGAAGAAAATATAGCTGCCACAAATTCCTTGGCTCTGAAAGGAACAATATTTAAATGGCAATAATGTTTTAAATGATGAGTAATGGTTTTCAGGAGGCTCAATGAACAGACAATTAACCAAAGACCTTCTTACATATAAAAACAAATCTAAAAGAGGAAATGTTACCAAACTCATTCTAGGAAGCCAATATCACCATAATACCAAAGACAGATAAAGATATAGTGAAAAAAAAATTACAGACCCATTTCCCTAATGAATATAGATGCAAAAATCCTCAACAAAATACTCGCTAATCAAATACAAAAATACATGAAAAGAAATAGTCATCATGATACTCCCAGGCATGAAAGGGTGGTTCAACACAAGACAATCAGTATAATACATCTTTAATAAATTGAAGAAGAAAAATCACATGATCATCTTGATTGACTCAGAAAAGGCATTTAACAAAATACAGCATCCTTTCTTGCTAAAAATACTCCAAAAGATAAGAATTGAGGGACTCTTTCTCAACATGATAATGGGCATATATGAAAAACCCATAGCTAACATTGTACTCAATGGTGAAAGACTGAAAGCATTCCTGTTGAGATGGCGAACAAGACAAGGATGTCCACTGTCACCACTGTTGTTCACTATTTTGCTAGAGGTTCTAGCTAGAGCAATAAGGTAAGAAAAAGAAATAAAAGGCATAAAAATAGAAAAGAAAGAAATAAAACTTTAGCTATTCACAAATTATATGATCCTATACCTAGAAAGTCCCCCAAAAAATCTTCAACAAAGATACTAAAGCTAATTAATGAGTTCAGCACAGTGGAGGATACAAGATTAACATGCAAAAATCAGTAGTGTTTCTATATACTAGTAATGAGCATTCTGAGAATTGCCATCAGCAATAAATGATGTTTTATCCAATCAGTTGAATGCCTTAAAAGGGGAAGTGATTTCAGCATACCGAGAGAATTTCCCAGCTCATCTTTGGACTGCAAACGTCTTCTGGAAACTCATCAAAAAACCTTCATTGGACTTTCATCAGAGCCCCTGGTTTGCAGCCTGCCTGCAGAATCTGGACTTGTGCATCCCCATGGTTATGTGTGAGAATCTTATAAAATTCCGTACTATTTACAGATATCTCCTGTTGATTCTGTTCCCTAGAGAAACATGTTTAATATACAATTGAATTTAAAAAATGGGCAAAAGCCTTAAATAGACATTTTTCCAAAGAGGAAATACAAATGGCAAAAAAGCCCAAGAAAAACAATTCGATATCACTAGTTATTAGGGAAATGCAAATCAAAACTACAATGAGATATCATCTCCCACCTCACAGAATGGCCATCATTAAAAAAAAACAAAACCCACACACAACAGAAAGCTACAAGTGCTGGAGAGGATGTGAAAAAATAAAAACACCCCTTCACTCTTAGTCGGAATGTAGAATGGTGCGGCCTCTGTAGAAGGCAGTTTGGCAGTCCCTTTCTTAGGAATATACCCAGAAGAATGGAAAACACTGATGGGAACAGATATTTGCACACCTATGTTCACAGTGGCATTATTCACAATTGCTAAACAATGGAAAGAACCCAAATGTCCATCAACCAATAAATGGATAAACAAAATGTGGTATATACATAAAATGGAATACAATGCTTCAATACAAGAAATGAAATTGGGACACCTATGATAACATGGATGAACCTTGAGGACATTATGCTGAGTGAAATAAGCCAGACACAAAAGGACAATATTGTATGTTCTCATTAATATGAACTAAATACAAAGAATAAACACATGGAATTAAAATCTAGAGTATAAGTTACTAAGAGATAGGATGAGGGCTAGGAATGGGTACTAATGCTTAATGTATGTAGAATTTTTAATTACCTTGACTGTAAAAGTGTGGAAATGGATAGAGTTAATGGTAACACGTTTTAGTGAGTATAACTAACACAGCTGGTTTATAAGTATGATTGTGGCTGAAAGGGGTAGGGATAATATAGCGAATAACATAACTAACTAAAGTGAATAACATAGTGAACTGAGAGGTGGATGAGGATTGTGGTTAATAGTACAAATGCAAGAATATTCTTCTATGAACAAGAACAAATGTACGCTACTATTACAAGATGGTAAGAATATGGTGATACAAGGGAAAAATACAATTAATGTAACTTATGGGCTATACTTGACAGTAATATTGTAATATTCATGCAATCAATGTCAAAGAAGGTGCTATATCAATGCTAATGATCAATAGTATGGTGGTATGATTTTTTTCTTTCGGACTAAGGAAAATGTTCAAAAATTTACTGAGGTGATGACTGCACAACTCTGTGATGAAAGTGATAGTCACTGAGTGTACACTTTGGATGGATGGTACAAGGCATGAGACTATATAACAAAGTGAAACATGTAGTGAATGATGGAATGTGGTTAACAGTACAAATATGAGAGCATTCTCTCATGAACTATAACAAATGTAAAATAGTAATATATGGTGTTAATAATAGGGGGTGTATGGAAAAAATATACCAAATGTAAGCTATGGACCATAGTTAAATGCTATATTTTGATGTTTTTTCATAATCTGTAACAAATGTCCCACAATAATGCAAGGTGTTGGTGGAGGGGTGATGTTTGGGAATTCTGCATGTTATTTGTGACTGTTCTGTAAGTTCACAACTTCTCTAACAGAAAAAAAAAATCTAAATGGAATCGACCTAGACAATGTAAATGTAAAGATAAAATGTGAGAGGTGTTTGGAAAGCTTTTGAGAAGGAGAGGTGGAGGAAAGTATGGATGGGCTAATGTCATTGTTTTCAAAATTTACAATCAAGAACTACTGCTATGGGGTAAGAAATGGAGGTGAAAAATACTGTTTGAAATTGCAAGGGTGATGAGTGGAAAAATTGAAAATAGTGTTTTAAATATTTTGGGAGAATTAAGGAGAAGGAAAGTGGGGAGTCATATAAATGCATAAAATTCTCCTCCGCCATAGTTTGAGGTCAGAGATAGGGTTTAAAGTAGGAAGCAATATGAGTATTATATTTAGAGGCAGGGGGGTAAACACCAGGAGAACAAATGCAGAAATTGCTAAATGTGGAGCTTCTGGAAAGTAGAACTGGTAAGGGGAGGGGTTAGGCAAGGGGAATATTGTTTTCCATTGTTATCTGCCTGTCTTTATGTTTTAAACAAAATGATTCTACTAATTTGGTAAAATAAAAACAAGACTTTATTTTAAAGAAGCTTTCTGTAAGGAGAGAGGGATGTGATGGAAAACATATGAGGCAGTCACTCAAGATCCTCAGATGGGTCATATTTTAGTGAATCTGCTGTTAAACTTTCTAGATAGCCAGAGCTGAGTTATTGAATGATATGAAGCCTAGTTCCGCAACTCTGAAAGACTCAGAACTTTTGCTGTCTCTGATTTTCTGAGGTTCTATGATTGTTTTTTTCTTTTCTTGACTTTGGAAAGCTACGTAGCACCTGAGCATGATCTGAAAGAAACACCCGAAGTAAAAACGCAGCCCTTTGGTAATTGCAAAGCAAGGCATTCTTATTCTTTGATATGCCCTTTATAACCAAAACAAATAGCTAAGGAAAAAATTTTTTGACAAAAGCATGTCTTTTTTTTTTTTTTTTAATAAAATTATCAAAGTTCTTTCAGAAATGTAGATCTGTACTTCATTATTTGGAGGTGAAATATGAACCAGTAGCTAGGCTAATTTAAAGTTTAGAGGGTTAAAATGATAACTATGTTTGCTTAGTTTATAAAAGGCAAAATGCCTTTGGTTTTGTATCACCATACACATAGTATTCTGCAGTTGCTCTCAAAGAAAGAGACATGCCATCTATCCTACTAGAGATCAAAACTCAGCAAGACAACACTTACTATGCACACCTGAAAATAATTAAGAATTGACAAGTATATTGTGTGAGAGGATCAAAGATTGGCATATATCTGTCTGAAAGCTTTCTTTCTAGTTGCTTGCTGGCTTGTATAGTTAAATGCTTGCTTTTCTGTCAACCCATAATATAAATTGGAGATAAACATTCTTCCCTGTGAAATACTTTTTAGGATGGAGGCTTTCAAACAGCCCTGTAGTTAAGGGACCCTTTTCACACCCAAGGGCAGATGTCACACCACAGTCTAGAGTCTTTTCCTGTGTGTTGGAAATATAAAATTACACAAAATGCTTTCTTACCTTTCACACTTCTTCACATCATTTCCGAAGATTAATGTGATGCATTAAAGGCTAGATCCCAAACAACTAGATATGGCTAAGCAGGGTGATAGAACTATATTGCCTGAAAAGAAAGAAATCATTTGAAATAATCAGGCTAAATACATAATATGATTGGTACCAAATTTACTGAGGTCTCAGTGGTATTTAGTTGTTAATAGATTCCCTTTTAATCTGGCCCTCCAATTTATAAGCTGATTACGGAGTAAATGTTCAATTAATTTTAAAGAATATTTATTGCTCTGTCTTTCATTTGAATGACTCGAATGGATTCTGTAATCCTGAGACCAAGAACCACCCTCAGAGACATATCACAAGTGAAATACATAAGAGACTCAGGGTTTTAGTAATTACATATGAGACCTAAATAATCATCTGGAACCTCTCAGAAGAAAAGCAGATGAACGTCTTCTACAGGTTTTCAGAACTGCCACTGTTTTCATTATTGCTTTTCTAGGCAATGATCATATTTGAGAAACTAGATTAGCAAATGAACCATTCTGAATTCATACAAATAATTCCAAACTTTCTATATCCCAAGGGGCTGTACTTGAGATATTTATTATTTGATTGCTACTTTAATTGCACATTATAGGTAGTATATAAGTCAGATAAGTTATATTAGATTTATTAGATTTATAATATTAGATTTATAATAAGTTACAATAAGTTAGACTTATTATAAATTTAATAAGATTCAAAGACATTTAACATTTAAATGCTTTAAAATGAAAAAAAAAATACTAATATATTATCACAATATTAAGAAATATATTCACATGGACAAATAAAATAGTCATAAATATGATGCAGTGATAGGATTCTTTCAAAAAATAGTGATAAACATGGTGGCAAATTTTCAGTTCTTCAAATTGAGAACAAAGGCGGTAATTTAAGAATGCCTTTAGGAGGGAGGGGCAAGATAGAGGCAGAGTAAGGAGCTCCAAGAGTCACCTTGTGCTACAGGGCAGTTAGTAATCACCCAGAGCTGTCTAAAGCACTCTTTGGGGGTCCCAGGAGACCTGAAGAGCATCCTGCAACATTGTTGGAGGAACAGAAGGAGGAGACTGCCCATCTGCAGAGAAGATTCATGAGTAGAGCACTCCATGCCATGGAGTCTGGTGCCCACCCTCACTTGAGGAGCAAGCCACTTCTGGGACTATTTTGCAGCTGGAGTTGGACCCTCCCTTTCCCAAAAATGGGGGAGGAAGAGATAGTCAGGCACTGACTTTAGCTACTGATTAGTAAATTCAGCTGGCTAAAGTATAATCCTAAGAACAGCTAAAGTTTGAACCTGTCCAACACAGAAAGAGGCCGGTAGCTGTCATTTTAACTCCACCCCTGGTATGAGGGGAAGCAGGGCTGACTGAAAATTACAGTTAGGGTAGGGACAGATCACACAGATCAGATTGCAACTCCAGGCTCACCTCCAGCAGGAAGGGAGCTGGGGGGACTTGCACCAGCCTTTCCGGGCAGCTACAGATGCTTTTGGCTGGCAGAGACTGAATAGTCAGACACCTGTAGCTCCATCCCTGCCCCCCCAATAGAATAGGAGAGGAGCTGTGTTTCCTCAGCCTCTCTGGGCAACTGCAAGTGCTTTTGGCTCACACAGACTGGTTTGTTGAGCACCATGGGCTCTACCTTTGCCACCCTCCACAGGATAGGTGGAGCTGGTGTTTCCTCAGCCTACCTGGGTAACTGCAGGCACTTCTGGCCTGCAAGAACAGGATTTTTGGATGCTGTGGCTTCTCCCCCACCATTGTTAGGACAAGAGGGAGGCAGCACCTCCCCAGCCTCTCTGGGCAACTGCAGGTGCTTCTGGTCCATACAGACTAAATAGTCAGACACCTGTGGCTCCATCCCCCCTCCACCACCCCCCACTCCCACCCAATAGGATAGGAAGGGAGCTGTGTTTCTTCAGCCTCTCTGGACAACTGCAGGTGATTTCATCCCTGATGGACAGGTCTGTTGGGTTCCTGTGGTTCCATCCCCATCCCCTAAAGGGCAGAAGGGACAGTATTCGTTCAGCCTCTCGGAGCAAATGCAGGTGCTTTCAGCTCACACGGATTAGATTGTTGGGCACTCCAGAGGGTCCATCTCCACCACTGGCAGGGGAGGAGGGGAGCTGGTGCTATGTCAGTCTACCTGGGCAACCGCAGTCAGTTTTGACTCTCATAGCTTAGATTGCTGCCCACACCTGCAGCTCTAACCCACCCCAAGCAGGGGAGGAAGGGATGAGAAGCTTCATTAGTCTCTCCAGGCAACTACAGATGGTCTTGGCCTGCACAACCTAGATTATTATACATGGCTGTGGCTCTGTCCCTACCCCTGGCAGAGGAGAAAGCTTCATCAGTTCCTGGGGCAATGCGGGCAGCATCAGCCTCCAGAGTGTATAGTATCAACTACATCCTTGGCTCCTACTACCCAACCAACAAGGGCAAAAGGACATGAAAGTCCTCAACTAAAGAGAGAAACCATGCCCAGAATAAATACACCTAGTAAGTCATATACCAAGACACCATAAAAAAAATTATAATCCATACCTAGAAACAGGAAGATATGACCCAGTCAAAGGAACATGATAAGCCTCCAGATGACAAAAAGGAGTTGAGAATAGTAATCATAGATGTTCAAACAAAACTCCTTAATAAATTAAAAAAGATGGCTACAGCGATTAAGCATATTAAGAAGACATTGGGTGAGCACAAAGAAGAATTTGAAGGCATATATAGAATAATACTAGATCTTTTGAGAAAGAAAGGCACAGTAAATGAAATTAAAATTAAACTGGAGGCATACAACATCAGATTTGAAGAGGCAGAAGAAAGGATCAGTGAACTTGAAGACATGGCCTCCAAAAGCAAACGTACAAAGAACAGATAAGGAAAAAAATGGAAAAAATTGAACAGTCTCAGGGAACGAAATGATGGGAAAAGACATACAAACATACATGCCATGGTGTCTCAGAAGAATAAGAGAATGGAAAAGGGTCAGAAGGTATATTTGAGTAAATAATGGTAGAAAATTTCCCAACTCTGTTGAAAAACAAAGATATCTGTGTCCAAGAAGCACAACATACTCCCATCTGAATAAATGACAGTGGTTAAAAGGGAAAGTCTAAGGTCATGAATATTACTAAAAGAGAAGCTTAAAAATGTAGCATGGAAGTGTATATCATTGTAAAACCACATGTGAAATATGAATATGGATAAAATTGCATATATAAGACCATTTTTCTTTGAAGCTGAACAAACGTATGTTAATACAACAAGATGTTAATATTAGACAAAAAAATACTATGCTAAGTAAAAGAAATCAGAGACAAAGTACTACATATTATATAATTTCATTTATATAAAATGTAAATATAAATCAATTTATAAAGATAAAATTAGATTAGTGATTATGTAGGGCTGGGGAAGGACTGTTAACAGGTGTGGAGTTTTTCTATCTGGAGTAATGAAATTGTCCTAAATTTTTTTGTGGTGATGAATGCACAACATTGTGATTATACTAAAAGCCATTGACTATACATTTTGGATAAATGGTATGGTATGTGAATATATCTCAATAAAAATGCTAAATAAATAAATGTGCAAGAATAGCCAGAAATAGCAGCTATGTGCAGCAGGGGAAGCATAGAGAGATTGAGAGTTGAAGAATTTTCTTGTTTGATTGTTTTTTGTTTATTATTATTATTGAAATAATAAAAGTGCTCTAATGATTGAAGTGATAAATGCACAACTATGTGATCATACCAAATACAATTGATTGTACAATTTGGATGGATTGTATGTTTTATTAATATGGATCAATAAAATTGATTTGTTTTAAAACAGCTAATTAAATAGTATTGTTAGTCATTTATGTGGGTTATTTGAACTTTCATAGAATGGCTTAATAATAAAATCACCATTGTTCCCCAAAAAAATTTTTTGGACACATTTTCCTAATGAATATAGATGCAAAACTCTTCAACAAAATGCTTGCTAATTGAATCCACCAGCACAGTAAAAGAAGTATTCATCATGATCAAGTGGGTTTTATACCAGGCATGCAAAAATTGTTCAACACAAGAAAATCAATCAGCATAATACACCACATTAATAAATCAAAGAAGAAATATCACATGATCCTGTCAATTGATGCAGAAAAGGCATTTGAGAAAATACAAAATCCTTTCTTGAGAAAAATATTACAAAAGATAGGTATTGAAAGAAATTTCTCAACATGCTAAAGGCCTTATATGAAAAACCCACAGCTAACATAGTACTCAATGGTGAAAGGCTGAAAGCTTTCACTTTGAGATGGGGAACAAGACAAGGATGCCTACTGTTATCACTGTTGTTCAATATCATGCTATAAGTTCTAGTTAGAGCAATCAAGCAAGAAAAAGAAATAAAAGGCATCCAAACTGGAAAAGAAGTAAAACTTTCACTGTTTTCAGATGATAGATCTTATACCTAGAAAGTACTGAAAAATCTACAACAAAGCTACTAGAGCTAATAAACGATTTTAGCAGAGTGGCAGGATACAAGATTAATACGCAAAAATCAATAGTGTGTCTATACACTAATAATGCACAATCTGAGGAGAATGTCAGGAAAAAAATTCCATTTACAATAGCAACTAATGGAATCAAATATTTAGTAATAAACTTAACTAAGGACATAAAACACTTGTATTCAGAAAACTACAATGCATTGCTAAAAGGAATTTTAAAAAACCTAAATAAATAGAAGAACATTCCATGTTCATGGATTGGAAGACTAAACATCATTAAGATGTCAATTCTACTGAAATTGATATACAGATTCAATGCAATCCCGATGAAAATTCCACCAACATTTTTTAAAGAAATGGAAAAGCCAATAATCAAATTTACTTGGAAGGGTAAAGGCCCCCAAATAGTCAAAAACATCTTAAAAAGAATGAAGTTTGGGGACTCTCACTTCTAGACTTTAAATTATATTACCTAACTTACAGTGGTAAAAACATCATGGTATTGGCATAAAGATAGACATATTAACCATTGGAACCAAACTGATTGTTCAGAAACAGACCCTCACGTTTATAGTCAAGTGACTTTTGACAAAGCTGTCAAACTCACCCAGCTGGGGCAGAACAATCTATTCAACAAATGGTGCTGGGAGAACTGAATATCCATAGCCAAAAGAAAAAAAGAAAGAGGACCCTTACCTCACATCCTATACAAAAATTAACTCAAAATGGATCAAACACTTAACTATAAAATCTGCAACCATAAAGCTCCTAGAAGAAAATGTAGGGAAATATCTTCAAGACCTCATGGTAGGTGGTGTATTCTTAAACCTTATACTGAGAGCATGAGCAACCAAAGAATACATGGATAAATAGTATATCCTCAAACTTAAACACTTTCGTGATTCAAAGGACTTGGTCAAGAAAGTGAGAAGGCAGCCCACTTAATGGCAGAAAGTATTTGTAAACCACATATCCAATAAGGGTTTGATTTCCATCTATATAAAGAGATTATACAATTCAACAATAAAAATGGGCAAAAGATTTAAATAGACATTTTTCCAAAGAGGAAATACAAATGGCCAAAGGCACATGAAAAGATGTTCAATGTCACTAGCTATTAGGGAAATGCAAATCAAAATGACAATAAGATATCATCTCACAATGCAATAAAAAGGCCATTATTTTAAAAAACAGAAAACAATAAGTGCTGGAGAGGATGTGGAGAAATAGGAACACTCCTTCTCTGTTGGTAGGAATGTACAATGGTGCAGCCTCTGTGGAAGACAGTTAGGCTGTTTCTCAGGAAGCTAAATATACAGCGCCATAAGATCCAGCTATTCCTCTACTAGGAATATATAGAAGAACTGAATACTGTGATGCAAACAGACATTTGCACACCTATGTTCATAGAGGCATTATTCGCAATTATGAAAAGATGGAAGCAACCCAAGTGTCCATCAACCAATGAATGGATAAACAAAATGTGGTACATACATATGATGGAATACTATGCTGCTGTAAGAAGAAATGATATTGGGACACATATGATAACATAGATGAACCTTGAAGACTTTTTGCTAAGTTAAATAAACCAGACACAAAAGGACAAATATTGCATGGTCTCACTAATATGAACCAAATTTGAAGCATGGTGCTAAAACTTAGAGTATAGGTTATTAGGAAATAAGAAGAGGGCTGAGAAGATGTATTGATGCCTAATGTATGTAGAAGTTTAAATTAACTTGCCTGTGAAAGTGTAGAAATGGATAGAGTTGATGGCAATACATTACAATGAGTAGAACTAACACAACTGGTTTATAAATGGGATTGTGGCTGTAAAGGGTAGTCTAGGGATGTAAATGTCAATTGAAAGAAAGCTAGAGAATAATCTAGGGACTGAATAACATAGTGAAACTAGAGGTGGATGAGAATTGTGGTTAATAGTATAAAAACAAGTATGTCCTATGAACTAGAACAAATGTACATCACTATTGCAAGGTGGTAAGAATGTGGTGAAGCATGGGAAAATACAATTAATTTAACCTATGGAGCATCATTAACAGCAATACTGAAATATTCTTGCATCAATGCCAAAGTTAATAATATGGGGTATGGATAAAAATATACCAAATGTATGCTATAGACCATAGCTGGTAATAGTCTGATGTTATTATCTCATAATCTGTAACAACTGTTCCACAACAATGTAATGTGTTGGCAGAGGGGTATTGTATGGGAATTCTACACATGTGCATTATTGTTTTGAAAGTTCACAATGTCTCTAATAAAAATATATTAAAAATAAAGAATGCCTTCAGCACATATGTGCTGAGTTATTGATTAGAAAGTCAGTATAGGTTTTCCACATAGAGCACATTCTAAGATGGACTTTTGATTTTGCTTCTGCTATGTAAAGAATATGTCACTCTTTGAGTCTTGCCTTTTATTACGCTCTTGTTGAACACTGACTTTGGCAGAGTCACGCGAGAAACCCTACAATCTCACATCCAAAGAAGTAGCCCTTTTAAGTTTCTTAAAGTTACTGAATCTTTCCTTACAGCATTTCCTAGTGCCCAAAGAGAGCACCAGCTGTATGGCTTTATCTCATTTTCCATTCTGTTTGTTTCTTTTTCTGTCTCTTCAGTAAAATATCATCGTTATTAAGGGTGATAATGTAAAGGAAAA
Source organism: Cabassous unicinctus (assembly GCA_029593785.1). Lineage (NCBI taxonomy): Eukaryota > Metazoa > Chordata > Mammalia > Cingulata > Chlamyphoridae > Cabassous > Cabassous unicinctus. The sequence goes on along the minus strand of JAQZBX010004751.1, from coordinate 46,351 downwards.
CTGCATTAGCTCTTAAAATTCGATTCTCATTCTATGGGGATAGGAACAGTGATATTATGATCATGTGACAGTCTTATTTGTCCTCACCTTTCTACTGAGAACATTCTCAACTTAACATCAGGATGGCTGGGTGGCAGAGTCTTTAGGAACCAAAATGTGGCCTAATGTTTTTAAATGGCAGGATCTGCCTCAAGAAGGGGCAGTAGCAGTCTCTGTTTAGTGTGAAAGTGGACAACTGTGGTGGGATAAGTTTTTATCACTTGATATCCCCCACATAAAATATGTGACTCTTCTCTCCTACCCAGTAAAGATAAGGATTTTCCCTCAGAGTTTAAAATGTGAAAATAATCTTTCTCTATTTCAATATTTTTATTTCTGGAATATAATTTCTCCTTGTGTTAATAATTTAAATAGTTTGTCAGCTTGTTTTTTAGTGGGGGTGGTGGTGTGAGATGGAGTCAGCAGAGGATTAAGTTTTTCTTGTTGCATATCACAAATATGGTAGCCCATTTTGTTTTTCCCTTTTTATTCATAAAATCAAGTAGCAAATCTTGGTCCACTGACCCTAAAGCTTTTATAGATTCTCAGACAATAAGAAAAATATTAAGTATATATTTAGTGCTAATACCTGAAGGTAATTTGAATTGTAGTCAGTGACTACAGAAATTAAGTGTTTGGGGTTGTTTTCTTAATCAAAAGTAATATTGGTGAAAACATACCTTCAAGAAAAATCTAAAGATTTAGCATTGGTTGGATTAAATTTCTTTCGATTTTTCAAGGAAGAGATAATGCAACATGGTATCATCAATTTTGACATTTAAAAGTGAAACTAGGTCTTCTCTGAGGTGGGCATTTTGAAAGGTCTTAGTGGAAGGCCAAACTCAATGGCATAAACTCCTGCTTTAGAGGCAGAGAAGGCAACAAAGGAAGGTATCCTGAAGATCTTGCACTACAGCCTTCTGTTTTCACCCTGTCTCCTTAAAAACCATTATACTCTGTGAGTGTGCACCTAATACTTGTCATTGGTTATCTCTAATTTTCTCTCTGTTGCCTCCATTTTCTTCTTTTCTCATCCTTCTCAATGACCTCCTGTTGATTCTTGTCTTGCAAATATCTTCTATTTCCTTTACCCCTTTATACCAACTTGAGAAACCTAGGCATTCTAAATGTTATATAGTTTATAGTAAATGTTCACATATATTTTCTCTTTAATACAAGGTTAGATAATTTTAGAATGTAAGACCCATGAGGAAGGGGCCTTGACCAATTTTGTTTTCATTGCTGTATCCTTAGTACGTAACATAGTGTCTAACACATAATAATTGCTCAATAAAACATTTGTTGAATGAATAATTAGTATCATTCACCCTCATTTAGAAACGAGCATTTCCTCAAGGATGCATAGTTTAGTGGCAGGGTCTGGATTCAAACCCAGGGCTTCTGATTTCCAAATCCAAATTTGCACTTTGCAAATCAAGACAGATGTGTAAAATATGAAGTGGTGGTGTGGAACAAAAGTGGGTGTAGGAATCTACTAGGGATATTGGAGAAGAGAACTAAGAACATTGCATCTTAGGTACTAATTGTGTGGGGCCCAGTGAAGAAGGGGGATAGCAATGAAACAGAAATTCTGGGTAGGGGATGTGGGAAATGGAACCATCAGGATGGGAAGAATTAGGATTGAGCTCACGGGATTGTGACACTGAGATGGACCCTGTAAACTGGAGGGAGACCTGATTCACCATCTCTGCTCCTGACTTCTCACATGATTCCTCCACAGAAAGAGCTAAGACAACCAGGTCTAATTTCAGCCATAAATGAAGCCGAAACAAACAAGTAAGCAAACAAATAAACAAAAACAAAGCCAAACAAAGAGAAACTATATGGCTACACAACATTTATTTATGAAGCTGCTACATCAATAACACTAATTATACTGTAATTGCCAAGAACAGAAATTAATGTGATTTTGTGGAAATCCACAATCAATCCCAGGCCTAATTTCTGTAAATGAATGTACTCTGAACAAAATTTCAGTTTAGAGAGCATATTTCATTCTTAGAGTACTTGGCAAAATGACATTGGGGAGGAGAGTTGCAAGATGTAATAGTATACTTCAATCGTAAACTATAAAGGCGATAAACTCAGTCCATTCAATACTGCCTGATTATAAAGCAGCTCCTTAACTGTTACAGTGAAACTGGTTCTGAGTTATCAGACCTTACCTCTAGCAGTGAGAGCATTCTCAAGATAGCAGACTGAAAAGTTCAGTGATCTCAGCGTCATAATAATATTTCCCCAACTATATGGAGAGCTACAGTAAAATTGAATTATTTTCTGTTTAGATAGCAGGCATAAAAGAGAGACAAAGGACTTTTTCCCTATTTGTTTCAGCATATGGAAACTGAATACATTTTGCAGGGTGCCTAATGTACATTTTATGTTTTCTGTCTTTGTGGCTAATTTTGGACCACACTGTGGTCTTGCTTAAGGTTTTACAAATCCATCTCACTTTCATTTTGTGAACATTCCTAATCTGGAGTGTTGCTCTGATGTTAGGGAACTGGGATGCAGCTAGACCTCTTGTTTGTATTTTAGAGACTAAACAAGAGCTGCTGAAAATAAGGGACCATATTCTAAACATTCAATTTTAGTATGGAAAACACTGTTTACACAGTCCGCAGTAATGGCAGCTGTTTCAGCTATTTAAATAGTATAATTACACATTTCATTCCAGAGTATAACAGTAACAGTTAGTTTACTTGTAAATCTCAAATTGAATGTACCCGCTCCTATATAAACATGTACAGGTAACCTATCAATAGTTACTGCCAATTATATCTGAACTATAATTTGGTCTTTATTGGAGCAGTAGTGCTTGAAAAGAACATTTTACTTGGGAATGTTGAACCGTCCTCCACCCCCCACCCCCACTCCCAAATGATGAAAAAAAATATACAGTTGTCAGCATAATGTCTTGACATTCATGATGCCAGCCTGTCTTTACTGGTGTCAGATGTGAAAATAAATAGATATTAAACTGTCAGTCAATGAAATTGCAAAGTCAAGAACAGCTCTAGCTGTGATCCTGTGTGTTCTATTTGATGGACACAGGTGTTTAAGTGTTATGAATTCAACAGGAGCAGAGAACAAGAGAAACATTTTCCAGCAGATTTCTATTTGCTAACACATTTGAAATGAACTTCCCTATATCTTGGGAACTTCAGTAGACTCTCAGAGTCTTGAGAAGGTGCCAAGAATCCCCCCACTGTTTTTAGTACTGAAATGGACAGAGTTGGCCCCAGTTCCTGGAGGTATATTCTGCTATTGCCTGTGCATGCAAGGTCTCCAAAGCCAAACAATGGGCAACTCCTTTGGCCTTGAATACAAATTTGTGACAGACATAAGAAATGCACCTCATTTATTTATTATTCATAAGACACTTAAAGCCAATCATCTGTCACTAATAAACATTAACACTATTAAAAACTAACGATCATCTTACAGCATGCTGGGACCACCTCTTCTTTCTGCTTGATGAGTCCTGAAGCAAAGCACATCACTTGCATTTATAGGCACTTATAAATGTTTATGTTTTGTTATTATTATTAGAGATATTGTATTGCCTCATGTAAGAGCCAATAAACATTCAATTTTCATTCACTTTATGTTACAGACTTGCTACTTTTCAGTAGATATCATTAAATTAGGTTTTCCTATAAGAAAATGTTGCTTTATAATGATATCATAAATAAAGTCTATATTTGAATACTAATTAGGGGCATGAGGAAAGAGCTGTATCCTTGTTGCCCTAAGTTGTTAAGTTGGCTCAATGACCAATTCACAGTATAGCATTCTTGAAAATTCATGATTGTAGTAGGGGGTGATTTTGGTGCAAATCGGCTAGGTTTACATGTCTACACTCATCAAATGGTAATGTTGCTCAAAGCTGGTAAAATACCATTTATGTGCCTGTTATTGTTTATTAAATTATATTTAGAAGATCCTAGGCTGAGGGTTTTCCCAATAATTCTCTTGTATTGATAATTCCATTTTGGCATTTGTTTCTCTAAGGACCTGAACTAACATGGTAGGAAATGCAGTTTAAAAAGATTATCCCAGTGATTAATTGGAAAATGAATTTGATAGAAATGAGTCCTACCAAGATCATATATAATGCCTAGTTCTGATATATGTCTTCTAATCAATATTCACATTCAGGCACTTCCAAACTTAGGGGTAAATAGTGTTTGCAATGACATGTAATTAAAAGTAAGATAGGTGCTAAAATTGGGCATGAACACAGAAGTAAGAGACACAAGAGCCTTAAAGGCAAATGTTATTCTGCTGCTTATGGGAATAAAAGACCTGCCATAAGCCTCCTTTCACATCAGAGTTCTGCATTATTATTTACCATCATTTTTCCGTTGACAACAGTGGGCAATGCAATACTGCCTATTTTCTCAATTCTTTACTCATTCCTGTAACTTTTTGCAATTTGAGTTTGCCATTCTTCTCATCAAGAGGTGAAGTCCATTTCCCCACCCCTTGAATCTGGCTACCCTTGTGATTTGCTTTGGCTAATAGAATGGGGCAGTGGTGATAGTGTGCGAGTTCCATGCTGAGACATCAAGAGTCCTTGCATGCTTCTGCTTACTCTCTTGGATCCCTGCAGAGCTGCCATGTGAGCAAGCCTGGGCTAGCCCACTGGATGATGCAAGAAACATAGCTCAGTTGCCTTCCTCATCCAAGCTGTCAGCCAGATAACCACAAAAAGCTGACTTGCAGCTAAAAAAAAAAAAGCATGAGTAAGCCCAGCTTAGTCCTGAAAAATTACCCAGCTGATCCTGGCCTAAATTACCATCCCAATGAATTGTGAGCTAAGAAAATGCTTGTTGTTTATGGCACAACAAAATCTCATTAATGCTACCTCTTTAACCCATTGCATTGCAGTGTAGTTTTGGTCTCCATCAATTAACTGATTTTGTTAGGAAAGCTTACCAGTGACTCCTATTGCCAGTTTTAATGACCTAATTCTAATTCTTGCTCTATGCCCTTTCTCTGCAGCCCTGTTATTATTAACACCTCTTTTATCATGGAGTCTCTCTTTCTGGCCAGTAGGACAACCCTCTTCCTACATCTCTATTTATAGTTTAGTTGTTTCATCTGGTTGCTCCTTAAATGTTGGGGTTCTTCAGGGATCCAGCCTTAAATAATTTTCTCTACCTTTCTATGTTTTCTTTGGGTGATTCCACTCACTTTGGTGTCGGCAACATTTATACATACTGATAACAGGAAAGCTCAGTCAGGATATCTAGCAAGCACGTGAAGCTTAAAATAAGCTTGAATTTTAACTCATACTTTGCTTTCTCTCCAAATGTTTTGTGATCCTGATAGTACTAAATTTCTAATGAAGAAACCTCAGAGTCACATCAAAACTGCCATCTTTCCTTCGCTGATTATCACAAATCATCAGTTCAGATAATTATAAAAGCCCACTGGTCTCTTTGTCACTGGTCTTTTCCCAGTTCTGCTAGAGTTATATTTCTAAAGAGAAATATTGTCATACTACTTCCCTCTTTTAAAGGTCTCTGCTACAAGGTAAAGTCTAAACTCTTTAATGTGTGTGGTTTTAGAATCAGAAAAACCTGCTTTAAGTTCTTAGCCTCCCAGCAATAGACCTGTGAGTTTGGGAAACTTCATGGCTTATTTAAGCCTCAGTTTTTCCAAACAAATAATGTACTTTCACTGTCATTCTGACCATTAAAGACATACTTTATGGAAGGCTTTTATCAGAAGGACTGGCAAATAGGAGATAAATGAACATTTTTCACCAAATTTCACAGTCTATATCTAAATTATTTCTCCAAGTCATTTCTTGCCACCCCTCGCATCAATATTTTCCCCTTAACTCCTGGCCTTGAATTATCTAATGTGTTGGACACACTTAGTTTAGCACCAGTTCCTAAATATTCTAGCTAATTTAATTTTCTTAGATACTTTCTGAATCTCTAATATGAGGGTGTGTCTTAACACTTAAAGACATGTCATAGTTTAATTGGTAACTTTGTTTTTTGTTCAGTTTGTTTTGGATGGCATTTAAATATAGTGTATTTAATTGAATGAAATATGATATTTGCTTCCTATTCCTTGCCTTCGCATATGCTATTTATTTCTCCCGGAATAACGTTCTTTCTTTAACTTATAGGTAAACTCTTAGACTTTTCGGACTTGCCTAGACATTTCCCTCTTCTCAATTTCCCATGATCCCACAGACTATTTTTCATAACTTTCAATTTACTTGGAGTTTGTCAACTGTACAGTTAGAGAGACCAGGTTCTACACAGACCACTTTCACTTCTGGCACTAACTGCGGGTTTAGGTGGTTGATAATTTTCTAGAAAGACTTACAGAACTCACTGAAAACTATTATGGTCATTGTTAAAGTATTTAAAAGAAAGAACACAGATTAAAATCAGTCAGGGTAGAGAGCATAGGGCAGAATTTGCGGAAGTACCAAATGTGGAACTTCTGTTGTCCTCTCCCCTTGGAGTCAGGACATGTTCCTTTCCTGATACTAATATGTGAAAATACACATGGAGTATTGCCAACCAGGGAAGCTCACTCAAGCCCCAGTGTCCAGAGTTTTATTGGGGCTTCATTGCATAGGCATGATAGATTGGTTGATTGCCCATGTGGTTGATAGTCTCCAGGTCTGTCCAAAGCCCCCACCCTAAATCAAATTGCTGGTCTTTCTGATGTGGTCAGTCCCCTCCCTAAAAGCTATCTGATATAGCCAGCCCCCATTCTAAATCACAGAATTAGATTGTCTGCATGATCCCAGGCCCCAGGTCAAAAGAGGCATTCCTTTCAGATGTAACATTCCAAGGGCTTATCAGAAGCCAAGAACAAAGGCCAGACCACCTATGGGGAAAAGCTAAATTCTTTACTACACACTGTTATATACTTATAAAAATTGCTATTCTTTCTTTCTTTATTTGCTTGTTTATTTTTGTCTTTTCTCTGTAGACTATTCACTTCATATGTTTTAAAGTCAGAGAGACTTGTATTCAAATCCTGAATCCACTTACTTCTTACAGTGTGAACTTGGACCCATTATAAAGCCTTGGTTTTCTCATCTAAAAATAAGTGAAATTATATTAATCTTGTGGGGTTATTCTAAGAATTGAATTAGATAATACATATGGAATATCTGTCACAATATCTGGCCACAGTAATCACTTAATAAGCTGTAGCAAATTATATGATTATCATTTTCCCGTTAGTAACAACATAGGTTGTAATCAACATCCCAAGCCTATAATTAGGAAAAGGGAGCAAAAATAACAGAGGAAAAAATAAGTTTATATAACTCAGAGACTCTATCGGTTTCTATCAGGTATCATATTTCAGTCATACTATTTTATATTCAATCCCATGAGCTACTAGCTCTATGCTTCAGATTTTTATTTCTAAAATAAGAGTCTCATGCTTGTTAGGATATTGATAACACTATAAGAAGAAGAAAACCATAGTTAATAACCATCTTCTTCATTTAAAAATTCGTCTTAAATTATATTAAATCAAGAATATTCATAAAAGCAAACTGAAGTTTCAAGATTAGTGGTTGAGTATGAAAAATCAGACTTCAGGTTTAGACCATTCCAACTTCCCTCGCAAAAGCTGAAATTTTTCAAGCATCTACATCAAGGGCACATACCACTTCTACTTGAATATTTCCAATGTAGGCAAGAGAAAAGAAGCTTTGTCTCAAGAGGGACTTGGTTTAGAGTATCACCTTAAAAATCTATGCTGGACTTTCAATTCCATGAATTTTGTGAACAAGATAGCATGAAATTCTTTGGTACTAAAAACAATCCATAAATACATAATAAACTATCATCCTTGTACATGCTAAATTCTTAAGAGACCTGGGGACATCTCTAGGGAAAAGAAATGAAGAAAGCAAAAGAAATGAAGAAAGCATGAGCACAAACTCATGCCACAGCTGCATTAAGAAAGTTTTTCTATTGGGTTATCTACAGATTCTTGCATTTAACATCTATGTGGGAATAGGAAACCAGATTATGGACCCATTCAAGGTGAAATATGGAAATGAAAACCCACCCAAAGAGCTAGGGCATTGGAAGAATATTTAATGGAAAAAAAAATGGGAAAAATGGGTGGGAGGCAGGAATATGTTAACAATACAGGGCATGTATAAGGAAACTGGCAACTTGTCCATTTTGGCTTGGCCCTAGATAGAAAGTAAAAGCCTTCTCTGAGATTTTTATCTATGAATCTGTACTCTTTAATGTTTGGAATTTAAATGTAGACTATTGCAGAAGGTCTAGGAATTTTAAAACTGTGAAAAACATTATTCAAAGTTGTTTTCAGACAGGCGGTACCTCCGTGGCACAACACAGATTCACTCCAGAGGGACATACATTCCAACTAGGCCTCACAGGATTTACACAGCTAAAACCCAGGTGAATATAATATCAAAATTAAACATCATAAACAAATAAGAAAACAATCCACTATAAAGACAAGTCAGCAGGCATAATAAGTATTAAACTTCTCTGAACTTCAGATTTAGACCTAGCAGAAATTATAACAAAAGCACCTAAAATTTACCAAATGTGAAAGATAAGGTTATAAACATAGAAATACATAAAGATGTTAGGTAAAAGGAAAAAAGAGAAGCAAATAATAATAATAAAAAAGATCCAAATAGAACATCTAGAAAAGATAAATGTAGTAACTGAATTAAAACTCCAATGGAAGGGTTAAGAACATTTTAGACACTGATGAAGAGACAATAAAGAAATGGAGAAAAATCTGAGGCAGTCCCTTTTGCCATATAAGGTAAAATTCATTGGTTTGGGGATTTGGATGTGGATCCTTTTGGATACATTACTCAGCCTATCACATCATGTAGTAGCTAAGAATTTTCCAGACTTAATAAAATACAACTGTGAACAAGTCCTGAGTATAATTAAATGTTGAATAAATTAATGAGTGAATAAATACATATAGATACAGATAAATCATAATAAAACTGCAATAAACCAAATGAAAAACAACAGTAATAGTAAAAAATGTTGGAATAATAATTTTTAAGTAACTGACAATGTAAACTTTACCTGGGTAAATTCTATGAGTTTGTGTAGCATAATGCATTTCTTGACAAAGATTTTAGACATTTCTTACTCACAGATCTGCACAGAAAGAAATTTTAAGGGAAGTACTTCAGGAAGAAAAACTGAAAAGGAAGGAGCAAGTTGCAAGAAACAGGAAGAAGAAACTGGAAAGGAGTGAGACACAAGAAACAGTGGTAAGGCTAGTAAACTGGCAAAATACAGATAAAATAATCAAAATAATTATTCATTCTGTAAAATGTGTAAGTATAATGACTGTTCATTGTGGCTACTGAAAGGGTTCTAATGCATCAAGACCTTTGCATTGTTTGAGAGTAGATAAAGATAATGAATAAATTGAGAACTATTCTCTTGACGGTATATTAAAATTTGATGTAGCTCAAGCGGTTGAGTGCCTGCTTCTCATGTATGAAGTCCTGGATTCAATTCCTGGTATCTCCAAAAAATAAAAAATAAAATAAAATAAATAAAATTTTGAAAAATGGACACTAAAAGAATAGGAAAAAAAAGTGTAACTAGTAAATGAGTAGAGGAGGGAGATGTGAAAGCATAAATGTAGATAAGCTAGAATCTGGGAATGGATACGGAAAAAAAAACCTGCCCCCCAAAAGGACATAATAAATAGAAAGCAAAATATAATATGATAGACCTGCTGAAATTTGTCAGTAAACAAATAAATGTAAGTAAACTAAACTTACCAGTTAAAAATGAGAGATTTTTTAAGATTTTTTTTTTTTTTTGTATAAGGCACACCCACAGCATGTAGGCATAAAAACGTTAAGAGTAAGGAAGTGGGGGAAAAAATACAACAGGAAAATACTAGTGCAAATAAAGCTGCAGTAGCTCTTCTAATATCAAACAGAGTTGAATGCATTATTAGTGATAAAAAGGTTGAAAACATAATGAAAAAGCAACAATTCACCAAGGAAATATGAAAATTCCAAACTTTTCGCTACCTAAATAGAACCTCAAAATACATTAGGAAACAAACAGATAGAACTATAAGAAGTGATTGAATAATCTGAACTCTCAATAATTAATAGAAGAAAATGGAAAGAAGATATATTAGTAAGTGTATGGAACATCTGAACAGTCTAATTATCAAGCTTCTTCTAATTGATTTATATTTAACTCTGGGCATTATTCTCCACCATAATATAACACTTATAGAAATTGACACAAGAGACTTCAAAGCAAATCTCACTGATAGCAAACAATCAGTATATAATAGACTGTGTTTTCCAACTAAATTGCAATTGAATCATTGCACCATCATTGAAATCAATAACAAAAAATCAACAAAGTCATGGCATCATGGTTGAAATCAATAAGTATCACCAAAACAACACCATGGAAATTCAAAACACATTTAAATAATTCATGGCTCAACGAAAAAAATCACAATAAATTTTTACCTATTTTAAACTTGAACAAAAATTTAAAAATTAAATATCAAAACTTGTCTGATGCCACTAAAGTGATATTTAGAGGGAAATTTTTTGCTTTCAATGTTTGTTAAAAAGATAATCAGTGAGTTATATTACCAATTCAAAAAATTGAAAAAATTAATTTAAACCAAGAAAGTATAACAAAAGAAATAATAAAGATAAGAGTAGAAATGACTGAAGTAGGAAAACCAAAAAAAAATAAAAATAAAAATAAAGAAAGGAAAACCAAATTAAAATGGTTTCTATGGAAAAAAGCATTAAAATACACTAAATTCTTATGTTTCTATGAAAACACTAACATAGTCGAAGGTAAAGAAAGGAAAAATAACATTAGGAATGAAGAAGAAAACCTAACTATAGATAGAATTTTTAAAAAAACTGTAATAAAATGCAATGAAAACTTTATGCTTATAAATTTGGAAAGTTGCATAAACAATTTCCCAAAAGAATATAACTTGTAAAAACGACTTGTAAATAAAAGATATAAATAGATCCATAACTATTAAATGAATTTAATCAATATTTTAAAATATATACTTTCCATATATCCACAAATAGCAGACATAGGTGCTTTAAAATACTTCTACCAAAGCTTTAAATGCAGATAATCCCAATTTTATATGAAGTATACAAAAAAATAGAAAAAGAGGAAAAATTTCCCAACTTATTTTAAAAGGTTAACCTTACTACCAATACTAGGCAAAGCTATTAGAGAAAAAGGAAATTGTAGACTGCTATCAAATTGGGTGTACCCAAGGAAGGCAAGGATGGTTTAAAAGTAGACAATCTATATTAATATAATTTCTCACAGTGACAAATTAAAGAAGAAAGAAACATAACCACACCAAGAAAGAAAAATTCAACACACAATGTTAAAATAAAACTCTTATCAAAATAAAAAGAAAGTTCTTTAACCTAGCAAAGTTGTATTTATTATAACTATAGAAAATACCTTACTTAATGGTGAAACATTAGAAGCTTTTTATTTTAAAAGTAAGGACCAAGACAAGTGTATTTTGAGGCAGGTTAGTATAAGGAAAAGGGAAGACGTCCTGTCATGGCTGGGACCCGGCAGAGAACATGGCCATGAGACCCCACCAGAAACCCCCTGCTATTAAAAACAAAGCCAGAAAGACCCCACTGAGACCCTGGCCATGAGGTCCCATTTGGAACTCTTTCCAGGTCAAAGGGAAGCCCTGGATAATGCTGAACAAAAGGCCTCATCCTTGGCCCCCTGAGCACTAACAGATAGGGCTCATAAGGCAACCAATCAGAACAACAAACAGCTGGGCCCCTCCCCAAAATTAGGAAAGGGGAGGAGGAAAGGTCTTAAAAGGCCTAACCTGGGGTCCTCCATGCACGGCCCACCCTGAAGTAAGTCTGCAATCCATGTCTCAGATTGTGTACTTATCTCTTCTTGTTTCTTAATAAATTCTTTCCTCCCTTGCCTACCCTATGGCTTGCCCTTAAATTCTTCTATGCCACATAGCCAAGAACCATAGAAGCCCTGAACCCAGAGTGTTCCACTAGCACTTACAGGTGTAACTGAGAGAGAAGAATTAACAAATGATTATGATCGCTGAGCCATTATATAGATGCCTTTTTACTTTTTAGTAAATTTCAGAATTGCCAAAAATAAATACCTAAAATTACTGAAACTTGCTGAATCCAGATGCCTTGATCTCTGGTAATGATTGTAAAACTATACAACCTTTATCTTGCAATTGTAAAAACCTTGTGACTGGTCCCTGTTTGTACTCCCTCCCTTTATCCTGTTTTGAAGAAGCCTCATGATCACTAGATAGCCCCCTAAAGCGGTTTGTTTTTGTTTTTTGTGTTTTTTTTGACATACTGGGGCATAAACCAGGGACCTCGTATGTGGGAAGCCAGCACTCAACCACTGAGCCACATCGACTTCCCTGAGTTAGTTTTTTTCATTTGTTTTTTGCTTGTTTGTTTTGTTTTGTTTTGTTTTGTTTTGTTTTGTTAAGTTGCATCAGGAACCAACCCCCAGGACCTCCTATGTGGGAGGCAGGTGCTCAACCACTCCCCTAATGTTTATTAATGAAGGAATTTGAGTCAACCTAGAACTAACCCACCCCATTTACTCATTAGCATAACCCTGCCTGTCTTTGGATCCTATAAAACTTTCAGAATTACTACAGTTCAGGGAGACAGGTGTTAGGGTGATAGGCCATCTGATCACCTTAACTTGCCACTTAGCAATAAACCCTTTATCTTTTTGAAACCCCAGTGTCTCAGGAAATAGTTATTGGAGCACATTGAGCAGAAAATCCCATGTTTGTTCAGTAACATTATTATCACTTCTAACCCACTGTATCCTGGAAGGTTTAACCAACACAAAGAAATAAGAAAAAGAAATTAAATATAGAAGGTTAGAAAAAGAACTCAAAATCTCATTTTCAGGGACAATATGATTGTATAGGAAACCCAAGATATTTTACAAACTATTAGAATAAATAGCATTATGCACATATTCTGGACATGAGTTCAATAGTGCAAAAATGAATTAGAAAGTGTAATACCAAAAGTTGTCATTTAAAAGGGCCAAAAAAACTGGAATGAACCTAGTAACAAATTTCACAAAAGATGCTCAATCTTTATGTGTAAAATAATAAAACTATATTAAAAGACATAATGAAGACCAAGAAAATGAAGCAATTCTATGTGTTCATGAGTGTAGACTCAATAATGTTAAAGCATTTAGTTTTCTCAAATTAACATATAAATTAAATACAAATTTAACATTTGAAAGAGGATTTTTCATGGAATTTGACAAACTTATCCTAAAATTTATATGGAAATGCAAAGATCAACATTAGCTAAGAAAATTTTAAGGAAGTAAAATGTGAGAGGACTTCCCATATCAAGCTTTTAGACTTACCATAAAGCTGTAATAATCAAATATTGTATATTGGTATAGAGAAATATTTTTGGAACACAATAGAATGCCTAAAACTAGGCCTCTACATGTAACGGCAACTTACTATATTCCAGAAGTGGTATTATATGTTACAAGGGAATTAACAATCTTTAAAATAATTAGGACAATTGGTTATACATTAATTATATCTCTATCTCATATCATTTGCAAACATTAATTCAAACTGGATTTGAAACCTAAATGTGAAGAGTATAATTTTTTGAAAAAATAGAAAATACAGGAAAAGATCTTACTTTTGAATAAGGCAAAAAATACAAGTCAGTAAGGGGGAAAATGACACATTTGATCTTATCTAAATTTAAAATGTCTACGTATTAAATGGTATCAAAATATCAAAAACAGTGGAAAATGTGGTATTCAGCTTGCACTATTTATCTGAGAACTTCTAAGTCTTAACTTCTTACATTCTTTTCTTTTATCATCAAATCAACAACAGGTTGGCTAACATCTTGTATAACTTGATATGAATTATCTTCAAAAGTATTTATTGAACATATATTATGCAGAAGTCTTTTTGGCACTGAGAATGGCATCGCACTAACAAACCTAATCAAAGCTATCCCCCATCCTTGCCTTAAGACCTTCAGTAGTTACAATTAGCATCCTCAAAGATAGGCAAATTATTTTTGAAACTTTAAATTCTTTTTAAAGTCTTCAGTGAAGGAGTTTTGGTTCCAGAACCATGGATTTTTTTAGTTTGTGACTTGAGACTCTGATGAGATGCTGCCTAGCTATTATTTAATAGTTATTTTATTTAGACTGCCCAGTAATGCCACATGCTTATCAAAGCCACAACATAACAACGCTATCAAAAGATTCAAAATACTACCACTGTAATTTGCTGTAATTCTATCCATTTTTGAATAGCTCATTCTCTTCCTTGGTAATATTCTTAATTGAGTGTTTACTTCATTGGGCAAATTCCCAGCTTGAGTCATAGTTGTTATTCTGTGTGAAAAGAAGTAAAACAAAATAGAGTTACTATGGCTAAGAGATTTAAAATGGAATCTGGAGGTCATTCTGGAGGTGACTTTTATGCAGATGTCAGCCAGATATCACACACTGCCAAAGTATGCAAAGCCTCAAGCAACAAGGTTCCTCAAAATCCCAGGGACATCCAGGCAACAGAAATAAACCACAAGATAAGGAACACACTAAACTAACCCGAAGGACATCAGGAGCACCCCAAATATCCACCAATCACAAACAATTTATGTAATCTTTTCTTTTTCTTTAAAAACCCTTGCTTAAAAGTGCCAAGATGGCACACAATTTGGGTTGCTACCTGAATCTGTGCACCCCAAATTGCAATTCTATGACCCCAAATAAACGCTTTTTTCACCTTGCAGCTCAGTTTATTTCTTGGTTGACATCTGAAAGAAATTTATTATTTTCACTCATGTTTGTATCTGTATGGTGAGCTTACAAAGTCAAGGGAGCATGTATGGGGGCAAATATAAACATGTTTATGTATATGTGTATATGATTGCTCCCATTTACCATACATATCATCAACAGCCCTGGAAGAAACCAATAGCTTCCATTCCCCCTCTCTTCACACCATAAACTTTCCAATATAATCTTGTTTCCTGCTATAGACATCGTCCTAATTTGTCTTTTCTTTATCTCAAAACTCCTGGGCTGTCAAGCCAAGTTACTCTTAAAAGGTCTCTGGGAATTGCAGTCAAGAAAAAGATATATTAAAGTATCATTATTCAAACATAAAATTTAATAAAAATGTTAACAACGTTTCCCCAAGGTGGGGGTGTTTATTGCTTGCTTTTTTTTTAGCGGCACAATTACATTTCTACCGATAGCGGTCAGATAAGACATGTAGCACTTGCTATTAACGAAAATGTGAAAGAAAAAAACATTACCTCCCAAATCTTCTATATACAACTTCCTTTCCTGTGTCATTTGAAACCCTTTTAATTTTTCCCCAGTTTCAAAGAGAGGTTCAATCACAAACAATGGCAATGGCTTTTTCTTTAATTTGTGACATCTAATCTTTACTTCAGGCTTTGCCAGTCACATCTCACTATGTCTCATTGCATGTGCCCTGACACAATACATCATGGCCAAGGTGATCCAATATCGTGTGACACTTTTTAAAAAAAGGATATTAAATGGTGGCAGAAGATACACCTGAAAGACATCAATGTGGGCCCAAGGGGCATTGTTCTTCACTAACAGCTTGCTCTCTGAGTCTGGCTAGAAGAATTATTATTGTCCTTTATGTATAAACATCTTTATCCAAATAGTCTCCTCTTATGTCTAATATATGCATTCCTGTCATATGAAAGCCACTTGCTTAAGCTGCTTTTCTGTCTATTTGTAGTCTGTTCAGACACACAGTCCTCAGTAGGGGTCTGGCTCCATGATTCATTGCCTCAGATTTCCTATGGAGCTTACATGATGCTCTCTAAGCCCCATACGGTTTTGTATCCATTATAACCAGGGACAAGTAAGCAGGGCTCAGGAGTCTGAGCATCTATCTAAGAATAGCTCCCTGACGCCTTGCTTTACTCACAATAAATGAACAATGAACTCTTTACATGCTAACCCCGTATGGTGAAGAGAAATTATAGGAGCTTGCTTGAGTTAAATAAGGGAAGAAGCATTTAGAGTGATGCTCCTTAAATGAGCCGGTCAATACCTAGTTTACAGAGACCAGGGTACCTGGCTAATGGGAGAATAAAGAATTATTCTTGTCACAGAAAAAGAAAGATGCTGTCCTGGTTTAGTACTAAATAATTACTTCATTATACTGAGACTAGCTCTGCAAGTGGTCGGTTGCACTAGTTAATTCATTAGCAAAACTCATCGGCAAACCACAAACAACCATTGGGGGTAAATTTAACCAATTTTGTTAGAAGATTAGGAGAAACAGGATTTTCTTTCACAATAAAAGGAAACTAACAATGGAAAATTGCACGTGAGATGTAATTGCATGTTTCTTCTTATTTTGTTCTGAGTTTCAATATGAAAAAAGAAATTAAACCTAAGGCAGAAGGAGGACATGTTTACAAATTAATGACCCCACTGAATTAGTTCAGATAACTTAAAATGTCCCAGAATTTCAGTGTTAATCCTACTAATGGAAAAGTTTACCACGATCTTTGCTTTTTCAGATCTGTGATTGTAAAATTATAAAATCAAATATAATATGTATGTTATATGTAATATACTAATGCTTGAGTGTTATAATATAACTTAGACCCTTATAGCCAAGAGAACTATGGAATACTTTTAATTATTGACCAAACCATTTGAGAATGGACTGGTTCAACTGTGGTAATTAGAATAGTCTTTGTATTTGCTTTTATTTAATTAATACACTCATTTGCTCATTCAACATGCATCATAACCATACCTGGACAAAAAGCCTATAAAGGAAACAGTAGTTTTCCTCGGGGGTAGGGAGCAGTGGTTGTGATTATTATGTGGCACTGAGATGTATTACGAAGTCCTGGGTATCCTTCTCTCTTAGGCTTAAGTTGATACAGGTTTTGTTGTTATTTTTATTCCTGGAAAGAAGGCTTTTTATTTTTTTCTTTCAGAGAGGAAGAAAGAATTTAAACATGCAATGCTACGAAAGATTGAGGGATAAAATCTAAAGGATCTACTGAGCTGGATAGGTTTATTCTGTGTCACCATAGAACAGCAGTATTTGTTGAGAATTCAAAAAAAGAAACAATAACAAAAAAACAATTCAACTATATACTGAATTCAGGGGGAACAGATCACCGATTTGATCCACTATAGATGTTGTATTCATCATGGATTCTTACTCAAATAAATAACAAATCTATGGCAGGATCCTTGTAGAGTCCCAAGATTCCCAGATAGACCCTAGAATCAATATAGTGAGATAACTGAATTACTTGCTGACTTGTCTCTTTAAGTAAGAGCCTCTCTGCCAAACAAACACTAAAAGGAGCATTAACATTAAAAAGTTGTGTTTTTAAAAAAAATTTTTCAGATTCTCTATTCCAAAAAACTTGGAGAAGCCTGTGAGAGGCTCATGATACTTCCTGTTCTCTCTTTTCTCAATCATGGCATTTCATTGACATTTTGGACCAAATAATTATTTGTTCCATTATAGGATGCATATGCATTGTAGGATGTTTACCAGTATCCCTGTCCACTACTCACTAGCTATCAGGAGCATTAAACACCCCATTGTGACAACCAAAAATGTCTCCAGACATTGCCGAATGTCCCTGAGGGGCAAAGTCGTCCCTGGTTGATAATAGCTGCTCTAGCCTGATCTCCCACTACTCTCCAATGTACACTCCATGCTTTCAGCTCTTTGTGCAGTGCTCTCCCACATCTCTCTATATTTTCACACCTTATTCCTTCTAGCTAGAATGTTCTCTTACTCTCTAGCCCACCTGCACCTTTGATTACCTGTCAGCTCCAGACGAAGTTGTTGCCCCTGTACTTACTACCATATAAATACCATGTAAGTGTATTTAACACTCTTTGTTAAATTATTGATAGCAATTATTGACTATAATATTATTAAATATAATTATTGAAAGATATTTATATGCACTTTTGCATATATTTTGCATATGTTTATATGCACTTGTTTGTCTATGGAACCAGACTATAACTCTTTATGGACAGGAATCATGTCTTATATATCCCTAGCTAGGGGCAAATTCAAGAGAAAGAAGAGGAAAAAAATAGTAAAGAAAGAGAGAAAAAGGCAGAATAAGAAGAAGCTTATCAAATGATAGTTAATGAATAAGCTCATAGAAGGGTATTTGTGGCCACTATTACTAATCTGAAACACTAGGGCCAAATCGATAATATGTGTATATTTGGTTGTGCTATGCAACAACTTTAAAATCAATTTAGCAGAACCAATTGTTTAGATAACTTTTCTGTATGCATTGGGTTGGATACATGTGTTTGCCTTTCTTCTTAATACATAAATTAATTCCTGAAGTCTTCAAGGAAGCTATCTGAACCACCTGATTAGCAATTGCATATTTATCTTCTACTGATATTTGAAATTAAAGTAATTTTTGAGTGGATATTAAAACAATTCACCACGCTATGTTCTCCTCATTTTCCTTCCTTATAGCATGCATGAAAAAAAGTCACCTGAAAGGAGAGACAATCTTCATCATGTACTTCTGATTCCTTGAAAGACTTCAGTGCAAAAGAAAGTAGTAATAGGATCTAATCTGTAATCTGAGGGTAACTAGGTGAGAATAATTACTTTAAAAGAGATCAAAATTAGGAGTAAATTTGAGTTCTTCTAATTGAGCATGCCCATTTACCTTCTCTCTATTTCCCTTCTGATTTTATAATGCATTCCATTCAAAGGTAGTACTTTTTTGAAGGTGCACTATCCATAATATTGCCTGCTTTAGAAACTAAGCAGAATTTTCAATGCAATATTCAAAGTGAGAGTTGCTTGTATGTGTACCATTCTATGAAGCTTAAGAAACCCCAAACCAAACATACTGCCAAAGTTAATTTTTTAAAAAATTATTTCACAATGACAAGGCAAAAAGTATAAACCTCCATGAAAATTCAAGGGCTTTACTCAAAAACTACTTCAATTTCCATTGTCAGTGGAAGATAAAGTCTCAATGCAATGGTTAGAGCAGCCAAAAACAGCAATGCCTTAGGAGATGGTGGAGCAGATACCTGGAATCTTGATCCCTAAATGTGCACGGGGATTGAGTGCTGCTTTAATTGCCTCCTCTTCACCCGATTGGTGAGGGAGGTACTCCTGCTTTAGGATTATGGAATGTCTGAAAGCACACACTAGACAGATGATATTGACAGCAGTTTATTAGTCACTTATACTCACAGCCTGGGGAAGGAGGACACTGCATACCAGGCAGGGAGGGCCACATGGGGGTTGTATTTGAAATAGTGAACAACCAGGGGCTGTGAGAGGCGGGCTTTGTAGTATCCAGAAGGTAGATGACCCTTGGTTCTCTTGGGCATATGTGATTGATTTATCAAAATAATTCCAGAGCCTGGCAGGGAACTGAAATCTGCTAGTCAGGGCTTGGTAGGAACTGTGCTTCTTGAGGCTTCTATACATACATTGTTTGACTAGGGCACCTTATCCATGGGAGGAGAATGGGGAGGAGATTTTGTGGTTAGGACATTTGAGGCCTTCCCAGTTTTCCTCAAATGTCAAGACACACATATTATTGGGCCTTAATTTTAGGCCTCATACCACAGCTGCTAACCAACCAGGTACTTTGGATTATTAAAAGAGAAAGACATGATTTAAGTCATTTGTTGTGGCGAACTTTTTGGGGGGAGGGCTTACTCTAATCCATATAGTAATGTGGTATCTTTATATTACTCATTTACTTGGCTATAGAGAGCAGGGATTTTAATTGTTCCCTGTTGCATCTCAATGTCCATAATAGTGCCTGGCAGATAGTGGGTGTTCTATGAATGAATAAACAAATGATATTTATTTTTATAAAATGGGTGGGAAGATCTTGAAAGGAATATAAACAATCATTATCTATAAGAATAAGGAATATAAACAATCATTATCTATAAATAATAAAACAAAAAAAAATTTTAACTTTAATAAGGAATCATGTTCTCTAGTATGTACTTAGAATTTACCTCATTTTAATGATGCTTTATATCTTTTATATATCTTAGTTTTATGGATTTTGATTAGCAAATAGTTTAATTTTCCTGAATGTCATCAACAACGGATTTTCTTACTATCTGCTATGTACTTGTGTATAAACAGCCAGAATATTTGATTTTTAATTTAAAATACCATGCTAAAAAAAAAATCCCTGAAGAGCAGATGACATAAACCATTATGGAGACAGAATAGCTCTAAGAATTATCTCATAAATTAAGTTATACTGCATGAGAGTAAAAATACAAATAAATAAATCACAAGTTGCCCCAAGTATCATGGTACCAAATTAGTCCGTTATGCATTACCTCTTTAGAGTAGTTTCCTAGGGCTGCAATAACAAATTACTGCAAACTGGGTGGCTTAAAATATCAGAGATTTATCCTCTCACAGTTCTGAGGTTATAAGTTTAAAATCAAGATGTTGGCAGAATCATGTTTCCTCTGAAGGCTCTAGGGAAGAATTCATCCTTGTCTCCTTCTAGCTTCTGGCAGCCCCAGGCATTCCTTGGCTTGTGGCAGCAAAGCCCCCATCTCTGCCTCCTTCTCCCCACAGTCATCTTTTCTCTGTGAGTCTGTATCTGTGTCTCTTTCCTTCTTCTTATAAGAACACCAGTCATATTGGGTTAAGGACCCACCCTTCTCCGGAATGATCCCATCTTAACTTAAGTAATTATATCTTCAAAGACCATATTTCCAAATAAGGTCACATTCTGAGGGATAAGGACTTCAATATATATATTTTAGGGGACGCAATTCAAACAATATATCATGGTTAGGCTAATGTGTCAACTTAGCCAGCTGATGGTGCTCAGTTGTTTGGTCATCAATGAGTTGATTGCATATATGGCTGATTACATCTACAATTAACTGAAGAGACTGCCTTCAGCAATGAGTGACATCTCATCCATTCAGTTGAAGGTCTTAAAAGCATTCAGAGAGAGAATTCCCATATCTACTTCAGACAGCCAGCATATCCTGGAGAACTCATGGAGGACCTTCATCAGAATTCCAGGCTTGTAGCCTGCCCAGCAGAATTTGGACTTGTACATCCCTATGGTCATGTGAGACAATTTTGTAAAATCTCATACTATTTACAGATATCTCCTGTTGGTTCTTTTCCCCTAGAGAGCCTTGACTAATACACCATAATAACAATTTGAACTGAGTTCATCTTCATCATTCATCATCTTGCAGTCTTATTCTGCTTCTTCGACTTCTTTTACTTCAGTCACTATCCCTGGCCCTTAGTTTGAGATCTTGGTATGGCTGTGGGGCAATGGGTGACCATGAAACCACATAGGCTCTAGGTAAGGGAAAAGTTCATGATTTCATTTCCTAGCTTCTTGATTTTGGCAAGTCATCTAATCTCTGAATGCCAGCCTAGTTATTGATAACATGTGGATGAAATAGTAAATACAGGGCATTCATGGACTTAACATGATTTCTACTATGATGGAGAAAGCTCTCTAAGATCTCTGGCATGCATTAACTTGTGAGTCCCTTAACTAGTGAGTCTAACTAATAGTAAAGACACACCTCCACATTCCCACCTTACAAAATTGCTCTTATTTGTATGGAAGCCTCAGGAAGCAATAAATTTAGACAGAAATCTAGGAACCTTTCTAGATCTTTCTCTTAGTCTTCTCCCACAAGCAATCAACCAAATGGCATATATGTTTTACCTCCTTTACATCTCTCTTATGTCTCTTCACTCTATTTCCTCTGCATTCAATAATGCACAACACCTATATAGCACTTACTATGTGCCAGTAATTTTTACATGAGTTAATTCATTGAATCTTCATCATAATCTTAGGGGCCAAGTATTATTATTATGAACTCCCTTTTTGAAGTTGGAGAATTGAGACACAGAGTTTAGGTAAATTGCCTAAGGCGACATAGTTAGCAAATGGCCAAGCTGGGAATCATACCCAGATAGTCTAGCTCTAGATTCTGTGTCCTTAATCATTACCCTTTAGTGGTACTGCCCTGGTGCAAGCTAACATCATTTCTTCATCTGCAATACAGCAATGGCCATTTAATTGGCCCACATTTGCCTGCCTTCAATCCATTTTCCACGCTGAAACCAAAATTCTTTCTAAATTTCATCTTCAATCTCATCATTACCTTATTAACATCCTTAAATGAAGTCTATATTATCTTCCCTTTGCAAGAAGTGTTCATAAAAGCATAAAGACCCAAGCTCCATGGACTTGGATCTGATAAAAGTAATCTTGCAGAAAGTAGATGATAGTATCAGGAGTGTGCATACTTAACAAACACAAATGGGAAACATAGAAGAGAAGTCTATGTGGTCCACCAAATTCAGAGACCTACAGCAGATATCCAAAGCCAGAGATCAGGAAACAATAGGAAGGAGGATGGAACAGTGGTTGAGAAGATATGGGAATCATTCCTGTTGAATATCCTGGGGCAATATGCTATCTTCTCCTGGCTTTTCTTATCTCAAAGAGGCTGAATAATACAGTGAGAAGAGATAGGTGGAACTGGATTTGAATCGTGGCTCCAACCCATAGAGCAACATGGCTTAGAGAAATATCTTTAATAAAGTCATATGAATGCTATCAGGTTTAAATGAGATAATGCACATTGCCTAACATGAAGTAGATTCAATTCTTATCTACTCATGACTAGGTGGAGAGCATGGGAGAGAAAGCTACGGGTCAAGGGTCATGAATAGGGTTGATGAAAAGCATCTAAATATTTTAGGGTAAAGTTCCAACTCTTGAAAACACAGGGCCCTTTGTGATATGTTGAAGACTCTGTCCATCTCTCCCCATCTCTTGCTTCCCTTCAGCCAACCAAAATGATTGTTATTCCTTATTCCTGTCAGGAATACTCTTCCACTGTCTCCTGTTCACGCTTCCAAATTCATTAAGGTTTCTTTAGACCCTCCTATGCTACCCTACTCTATGCCTCCACACTTGGTATTCTGAACATTGCTTCTTTAAAACCTTTATTGCCTTGTAGCATGGACTTTATATTTCCTTTCAGCCTGACTTAGGTTACAATCACCTACACTCCTTTGGAGAGGGACCTTGTCTTTTTCTCTTTGTCACTCCCACTGCTTTAAAAAATGGGGATGAGAATTGTGGGAAGATGGTGTCAGACTAGGCAGGCAGAGCTCAACTCTCTCAAAAACAATGGAGAAAAAGTCAAAAGCTGTCCACAAGATGTGTTTTGGGGGTCAGCAGACCAGGACAGTGCTATACAACTCCCAGGAGGGTGAGGGACACAGAGACAAAGAACCCAAAACAACAAACGTGAGTTACCAAACCACCATGGTGGCTAAGAATGTCTCCCTTCCCCCACCCCAATATATTAAGCTGGAGTAAAACTGTTGGTACACTGCAGCTAACTGAGAGGGGAACAGACACCTTCCTCCCTCTCAGTTTCCCTTGTCAGCTGTTACAAGGGAAAAGGGAAGGGAGTCGGGGCTTTTCTTCAGTTAATTCAGCCAGCAGAGCCCACTTTGCATCTTGGCTCTAGCCAGACAAAAACACAAGAGATTGAAAAACCTCCATGGAAAGGTGCTATCTACTGACTGGTATGGAAACTGCATGGACAAAAACTGATTTTGGTTCTCTCTGTACTTTAACTCCTAGAAGAAAATCTGTATCCCATTAGTGAGTCCCTGGCCCAGTTTGGATAACTTAGGCTTGGCAACTTTAAAGGCTTAGAATAATTGAACCAAATATCAAAGAAGAGCTGTGAAAAAAACCCCACAAAACAATAGGCAAGAGAGAGAAATTGGCCATTAGAATAAATTCACCAACATATTCAGATGCTTAAACATCAGCAAAATATTACAAGCCATACTAGGAAACAGGTAGAAATGGCCCAACCAAAGGAACAAACCAAATATCCTGAAGAGATACAGGATTTATGACAATTAATCTATGATAATCACACAACTCTTCTAAATCAATTCAAAGAATTGAAAGAAAATATGACTAAAGAGATAAAAGATATTAAGAAGACACTGAGTGAGCATAAAGAACAATTTGAATGCCTGGAAAGAAAAGTAACAGACCCTATGGGAATGAAAGACACAATGGATGAGATAAAAAATACATTAGAGGCACGCAGCAGATTTGAATTGCTCGAAGACAGAATTAGTGATTTCAAAGACAGAACACCTGAACTGGAAAAGACAGGAGAACAGAAAGAGAAGAGAATGGAAATAATGGAAGAGGGCCCCAGGGAATTGAATTACAACACGAAAGACACAAACATATACATTATCTGTGTCCCAGAAGTAGAAGAGAATGAAAAAGGGGCAGAAAGAGTATCTGAGGAAATAATGACTGAAAATTTCCTAACCCTTATGAAAGACATAAATATCAATATCCAAGAAGGACAATGCACCCCACACAGAATGAATCTGAATAGACTTACCCTGAGACATCTACTATTGAGAATGACAAATATCAGAGATAAAGTGAGGATTCTGAAAGCAGCAAAAAAAAAAAAAAAAGTTAAGTGTCACATACAAGGGACCCTCGATAAGATTATCTGCTGACCTCTCATCAGAAACCATGGAGGCAAGAAGAAAGTGGTAGGATGTATTTAAGGTACTGATAGAGAAAAACTGCCAGCCAAGAATTCTGTATCTAGCAAAACTGTCCTTCAAAAATGAGAGTGAGTTCAAAGTCTTCACAGAAAAACAAAAATTGATGGAATATGTTACCAAAAGACCAGAATTACAAGAGATATTAAAAGGAGTACTGCAGCCTGAAAGGAAAAACAAGGGCAAGAGACCTGGAGAAGACTGTAGAAATGAACATTATTAGGAAGGGTAAAAAGACAGAAAATAGTGCAATATGACAACAAGAAGCCAAAGGACAAAATGGATAAAGTAAGTAATGCCTTTACAATAGTAACATTGAGTGTTAATGGCTTGAACTCCCCAATCAAAAGACATAGAATAATAGAATGGAGAAAAAATATGAACCTTCTATATGCTTTCTACAAGAGACTCACTTCATATGTAAAGACACAATCAGGTTAAAAATGAAACGTTGGAAAAAGGTATTCCATACAAATAGGAACAAAAAAAATAGCTGGAGAAGCAATACTAATATCAGACAAAATATTAGTAACTGATATAAAGGATGAAGAAGGTCATTATATATTTATTAAAGGGGCAATTCACCAAGAAGAAATAACTATACTAAATATTTATGCACCTAACTTGAGTGTCCCAAGAAACATGAGGCTTACACTGGCAAAGCTGAAGGGAGAAGTAGATGTCTTTACAATAATAATAAGAAGCTTCAATACATGAATCTCAGTATTGTATAGAATATCTGGGCAGGGGATAAATAAAGAAACAGAGAGTTTGAATAATATGATAAGTGAACTAGACCTAACAGACACCTATAGAGGTTTGCACCCCCAAAACAGTAGGATATATATTCTTTTCAAGTGCTCATGGATCCTTTTCCAAGATAGACCCACAGGGAATCCTCCATTCAATTTCAGAGTCTGAGAGTCATTCTTAAGATGATGGTTTCTTCTCCTTGGGGCCACATGGGAACCCACCCTTTCCACAGGCTTTCCCAATGGCCATTTTCTTGGTTCCACCCTCATCAAGCATCTGGGTGTTGACCAAGCTCCAGACCACACCCGCCAAGAGTGTTGGGATGATTGCCACACCTTACCCAATCTTTGGGTTAGAGTCTTAACCCCCGCCCCTAGTACGATGAGGTGAAGACAACATTCCCCCTAACCTTTGGCATACAGGCTCAACCCTTTTAGAGCAATGAGTTGACCACCTTGGCCTTCCCTAACCTTTGGCATACAGGCTCAACCCTCTCACAGCAATGAGTTGAACACCTGGCTTTCCCTAATCCAGGGGGGATCGGCGCACCCCTCTCAGACCTATGGGGTGCTGACCTTAACCACCCTAATCTTTGAGGAATGTGCTCCACCCTCTTTGTACCCTGGGGTGGCAAAACTCTCCCAGAACATCAGGTGGGAATATCCACCCCTTTCAACTGCTGGGGCAAACTCACCCTCTCTGTACACATGGGTAGGGCTCCTCTCTTGGCCTAAGGTGATGTCTTAATTCCAGATCTCAGCTTCCATGGTTTTCTCCTTAAAGCTGTTCCTTCTTCAATCTCTCCTTTCCATGTCCCTTTTAGTCCAAGCTGACAGTAGTTTTGTTCATACGGCACTCTCAAAAACGTTGTTGGTTTAGCATGCAATAAGCAGGGGTCCAAGCCATCAGGCCATAAGACTTTCCACAAGTCTTTCTGAGATAACTGCATCTTCAATTCTGATTTACAAGTTCCAGGTTTAGCTAAGTCTTCAAATGGGGCACTTACATCTGAGAACTTGATTTCCAGAGGCTTGGAATTTCCAGAATCAGTTTCTGTTCTCTTTGTGCCCAAGAGTCCAGTCCTTAGTGTCATGTCATAATATTTAAGGATGTCAAGTTTAAGAGTGAATATTACACAAAGACTTGCACCCTATCCTGTAGGGAATTAATGCATTTTCAGTTGTACGCAGGCAAGTTGAACATTGTTAGGTGGAAATATTTATGTATGCTTGTCTGTTATTGTTTTTACTTAGAGACTAAGTATGGTTTAAGGTAATGTGTTTGGTTG
Source organism: Cabassous unicinctus (assembly GCA_029593785.1). Lineage (NCBI taxonomy): Eukaryota > Metazoa > Chordata > Mammalia > Cingulata > Chlamyphoridae > Cabassous > Cabassous unicinctus. Next base: position 19,497 of record JAQZBX010004751.1, on the reverse strand, counting down.
CCGAGTTGACAAGGGGTGGACTGTGATGGTTAGGCTAATGTGTCAACTAGGGCAGGTAATTGTGTCCAGGTGTTTGGTCTAGCAAGCACTGGGTTAATTGTAATACAAGAGCATTTATGGACATTGATCACCAGTGAGTTTACTGCATAGATGGCTGATTACATCTGCATCAATCAGGGAGATTGCATCAGCAATGGGTGATGTTTTTATTCAATCAGTTGAATGACTTAAATGGGGAAGTGATTTCAACATTCGGAGAGAATTTCCCAGCTCGTCTTTGGACAGCCATCTTCTCCCAGAAACTCATCAAGGGCCTTTCATTGGACTTTCATCAGAGCCCCTGGTTTGCAGCCTGCCTGGGAACCTGGACTTGTGCATCCCCACGGTTGCATGAGAGACTCTTATAAAATCTCATATTATTAACAGATATCTCCTGTTGATTCTCTTTCCTGAGAGAACCCTGACTAATACAAAGGAATGCTACCAAACTCATTCGATGAAGCAAACATCATACTAATAGCAAAACCAGGAAAAGATATGACAAAGAAAGAAAATTACAGACCAATATTTCTAATGAATATAGATGCAAAAATCCTCAATAAAATACTTGCAAACCAAATCCAAAAGGACATTATAAGTACTATACACCATGATCAAGTGGGCTTTATTCCAGGTATGCAAGGGTGGTTCAACACAAAAAAATCAGTTAGTGTAATAAACCACATTAATAAATTGAAAAAGAAAAATCACACAATCCTCTTGATTGATGCAGAAAGGCATTTAACAAAATATGGCATCATTTCTTCATAAAAAAACTCCAAAAGATAGGAATAGAAGGAAGTTTCTCAGCATGATAAAGTTTATGAAAACCCCACGGTTAGCATTGTACTCAATGGTACTGAATGCTTTCCCACTGAGATGGGGAAAAAGACAAAGATGCCCACTGTCACTACTGTTTTTCAATATTGTTCTAGAAATTCTAGCTAGAGCAATTAGGCTAGATAAATAAATAAAAGGCACCCAAATAGGAAAAGGAAAAGCAAAAAATTCACTATTCCCTGATGATATCATGATATGATCCTATATCTAGAAAATCCTGAAAAATCCACAACAAAGCTACCAGAATAGATGAGTTCAGCAAAGATACAAGATTAATATGCAAAATGCAATAGCATTTCTATTCACTACTTATACGCAATCTGAGGAGAAAATCAGAAAAATTGTTCCATTTATAATAGCAACTAAACAAATCAAATATTTAGGAATAAATGTAACCAAGGACATAAAGGACCTGTATTCAGAAAACTATAAAACATTGCTAAAAGAAATGGAAGAAGACTTAAATAAATGGAAAGACATTCCATATTCATAGATTGGAAGCCTAAATATCATTAAGATGTCAATTCTACCCAAACTGATTTACAGATTCAATGCAATCCCAATAAAAATCCTAATAGCCTATTTTGCAGAAATGGAAAAGCCAATAATCAAATTTATTTGGAAGTGTAAGGGGCCCCGAATAGACAAAAATGTCTTAAAAAAGAACAACGAAGTTGGAGGACTCTCACTTACAGACTTAAAGCATATTACTTAGCTACATTGGCAAAAAGAGCATGGTATAGGCATAAGGACAGATAGATTGACTAATGGAACAGAATCAAGAACTCAGAAATAAATTCTCACATCTACAGTCAAGTGATTTTTGACAAGACTGTTAAGCCCACCATGAACTGTCTATTCAACAAATGGTGCTGGGAGAACTGGATAGCCATATCCAAAAGAAAGACAGAGGACCCGTATCTCACCCCTTATACAAAAATTAACTCAAAATGTATCAAAGACCTAAAAATAAAAGCGACAACCATAAAACTCCTAGAAGAAAACGTAGGAAAACATGTTCAAGACCTTGTGGTAGGTGGTAGTTTCTTAAACCTACACTCATAGCATGAGCAACAAAAGAAAAATAGATAAATGGAATCTCTTCAAAACGCAACACTTTTGCTTTTCAAAGTACTTTGCCAAAAGGATGAAAAGGCAGCCAACTCATTGGGAGAAAATATTTGGCAATCACATATCTGGTAAGGTTTAATATCCATGAGGTATAAAGAGATCATACAACTCAACAATAAAAAGACAAACTTCCTGATTAAAAAATGGGCAAATGACTTAAAAAGACAATTGTTGAAAGAAGAAATGCAAAGGTGAAGAAACACATGAAAATATATTCAATATCACTAGCGATTAGGGCAATGCAAATCAATACTACAATGAGATATCATTTCACACCTACTAGACTGGTCACTATTAAAAAATCGGAAAACTGTAAATGTTGGAAAGGATATGGAGAGGAAAGAATGCTTATTCAATGTTGGTGGGAATGTAGAATGGTACAGCCACTGTGGAAGACTGGCAGTTACTAAAGAAATTGAATATAGATTTGCCACATGACCTGGAAATATTACTACTAAGCATACACCCAGAAGAACTGAGAGCAGTGACACAAATAGACATCTGCACACCAGTGTTTATAGCAACATTATTCACAATTGCTAAAAGTTGGAAACAACCCTGGTGTCCATCAACCGATGAATGGATAAACAAACTTTGATGTATTTACATGGTGGAATATTATGCAGCTGTGAGAAGAAGTAAAGCATATAACTACATGGATGAACCTGGAGACATTATGTTGAGTGAATCAAGCCAGACACACAAGGTCAAATAATGCATGATTGCACTATTATGAACTAAATATATTGTATAATTTTATGGAGTTAATAACTTGAATATGGGTCACCAGAAAATAGAATGAGGGTATTGAATGGAAACCTGATGGTTAATCTGTGCAGAATTGGTAAATTGTAAGTGTGTTAATCTTTGGAAATGAATAGAAAAGGTGAAAGCCCAGCATAATGTTTGTAACTAGCAGTACTATTATGTGGGTATGAAATTAAAGGGAAAATAAGGTCTAAATAATAAGGAAAGCTAAAAATGTAACATGGAACTGTATAGCATAGTAAAACCACATGTGAAATATGAATATGTGTAAAATTGCATATATAAGACCATTTTTCTTTGAAGCTGAGCAAGTGTTTGTTAACACTACAAGATTTTAATATCAGACAAAAAAAAAACACAAAAAACCCCAATCAACCATTATGCCAAGTGAAAGAAACCAGGCACAAAGTACTACTTACTGTATGATTCTATTTATATAAAATGTAAATATATACTATTTATAAAGAAGAAATTAGATTAGTAGTTGTATAGGGCTGGGGAAGGACTACTAAGGGTGCAGAGTTTTTCTTTTTGGAGTAATGAAATTGTTCTAAAATTTTGGTGCTGATGAATGCACAACATTGTGGTTACTCTGAAAGCCATCGATTATACACTCTAGATAGATCATATGGTATGTGAATATATCTCAATAAAACTGCTAAATAAATAAATGTGCAAGAATAACCAGAAATAGCAGCTATGTACTGCAGGGAAGCACCAGACAGATTGAGAGGTGAAGAATTTTCTTGTTAGATTGTTTGTTTGTCTGGTTTATTATTAATACTATTGAAATAATGAAAATGCTGTAATAATGATTGAAGTGATAAATGCACAACTATGTGATTATACCAAATACCATTGATTGTACACTTTGGATGAATTATATGCTTTATTAATATGCATCGATAAAATTGATTTAAAAAATGGGGAACATGGAATGGACTTTAAGATACTTGTCTAATTAATAAATCAACTACCTGCCAAATATTTTGGATTCCCTATCTAAATATCTCTCAAACATGTATCTTTCTCCCAGTTTAATTCCTTCAATGTCTTGTCATTGCTTTCAGAATGAAGACACAACCTATTAGGATGACTTACAGAAAATTTCATGTTTTGGCTTCTGCCTGTATCTTATTGTTTCATTCTCCTCTCCCATTCTCTTAAATTCCACATTACTCTAGATTCCCTGAATGTGCCAGATTATTTCAAGCCTCCATACTTTTTGAAAGTGCTGCTCCCTCTCCCAGCAATACCTAGCCCTCCTTTGTCCAGCAGACTCATTTCTGTCTTAAGACAGTTCAGACATCATCTTTCCAAGCGGGCTTTCCTTATCTCCCAGGCTGAGTTAGAGTCTGCTTATTTGTATTTCCTCATTACCTGTATTTTCTCACTTGCACCCTTTCTCAAAATTGTTGGCTTATTTGTCCTTCACGTTCATCAATACTGTGAGCTCAATGAGGAGAGGGACCATGGATTGTCATCCCTGTGCCTTCATTGCCTGGAGATTAGCCACTCAGTAAATGTCTGTTGAACTGTTTTGAATAAAACTGTGAGGAATCATTATATGAGGAAATAAGCAGTGTGAGCACACTAGGTCAGAAGCCCATGTTCACGAAGCTGAGGTCTTCGGCTTGGCCCTCGTGAGGGCCCGTTAGTTGTAATATTTATAAGCAGAGATGGAACTCCAACCTCTGAGCTACTATCTTAAAACTGGGAAATCAGGAAAACATGTGCATGGGAAGTAATGCAAAGATCATCTCAGTGAATGGAAAACGACATTCTAAAGTGAAATGCTTCAATATCTACCAGAACTTAACAACCAAAATATCTAAAACCTGTCAGAGAAGGAAATTCCAAGTCCAGGAGAAAATAGCTTGACATGAGCATTTTTGTCTCTAAGTATCCATGTACCACACAGCAAACAAATGTTCTGGGACAGGCATGAACTGAAGCATAGAGGAATTTAAAGCAGAATCCCAACAAAAGACCTGATTCTACCTGGGATTTCATCTTGGCTTCCAAATATTTTCAGTCATTGTATGATAGTGGTCTCCCTAAACAAAGTTGTCTTTACTGGCTGAAGGCTTGTCAAGCCTTCTGAGTGTTACAGGCTCAGATCTGAGCTTCTATGACACAGGGGTCCCCATTTGGGTAAACGTCCTTATCTAGCACTTAGTGCCAACCACAATCAAAGGCAATTAATGCCTTTTGATGATAATGGGGGAATTCTCAGATAAAAGCCCACTGTTTGTCTATTAATGTATCAGATTTTCATTTAGCTTCTCCTGCCCCTCACCAGTTAATCCATTTAGAAGGAGAAAATAGTAATGCTGAAAAATAATTGCCAAAGGGGATAATGCAGAAGACATTAGATTTGTATATATATGTTTCTTCCCAGGGCTAAGCCTGTAAATTATAGTTTTTTCAAATTGAACTTGTTTAGGACAAAAGTGTAAAAGAGATAGAGCTATTTTTTAGATTGTACTGCTTTCCATTTAGTGTCTATTTCTATCTCTCTGCTTCTTTTAGTGAATCTTAAACCTAGAGATCTCACTGGGTCCTTGTCTGGTCTGTCTGGATCTTGTTCTCAGCCAACTGCCAGTTAATTAAAATTAAATATGTTAATATATGCTTTGAATTTTACTGAAAACATTTGATAGATGGATAGATATAGATAGAGAGATATGTGGGTTTACATATGTGCAGGCATATGTACAGGGTGGCCAAGAGGGAAAGATTGTCAAATAATCTTCTTTCTCTTCTATGGCTTCACCCCCACAAACAAACCTAGTAGATGAATTTCCAAAAATATGAGGCTTAATATAGCTGTTCAGAAAGGAATCAACGGCCTGTTTACTGCACTTATCGACAATTTGTGAACGAAGAGACCAGAAATCAGTCTAATTACAAGAGTGCCAGTTGTGCTTGTTAACACCAGCTTTGTGACCAAATGTTATTCCACAGTTGTCACATCACAAGAGGGTTTCATTACTAACATAATAGTGAACAAGATCACATGAAAAGCTATTGATTGATCCGCCTCACAAAGGAAAGACACACTTGTCTCTATTATAACAGGTTACATCTTTGACTATATACAGCAAGTGTAACTCAGCCATTTCTGCTAGAGAAGTGTTATTTCAATACTGTCCTGCTTCTTTAAGCCTTTGTCAATTAGGCTCCCCTTTCTATTTGCATATGTCATCAATGGGCTGAGCAGACAAGAAATTACCCTGCTCTAGCCATTCCTGATCTTTAAGCAAGACTGGATCGATATTCTTGAATTGAATTCAGGAGAGGCTTGGGGTGTGCACGGTGTTTACTTTATCAATTGTCATTTCTGGCAATAAAAACAAATGGCTGCTTTGTGTCAGGTTGGTTTCGTGTGTTTTACAGAAGACTTGGGGATAATTAGGCAATCCAGAAAGGAAAGAGGAGAGGAAGCCAGAACCTCCTGCAGTCTCTCTTCCCTGTACTGTCAAAGTTAGATGGCAGAAAGGTGCCATGATCCCAAAAGAACTGAAGCCTTGGTGACCCCAGCCCTTCAGACTCCTGCACTTTGGTTATCTGCTTCCCCCAAACCCAACAAACCCCTTTACTCAATCCACATTTTTCAAAGGAGAAACTGCCGTCATTTTTAAATGAACTCATTGAATATTACAGCTTGGAAGTGGATTTGTTTATCACAGGGAGCAAGTACCTAAACAAGCAAAACCCATCATCTTATCTGATGATGAGTGATTTATCAGGCAGAACATGAATCTGTTCCTCACTGACTCGATTTTCCCTATTTATGCTTATTGAACAGATACAATTTATGAAGAATATAAAGTACTTAAAATCTGTCTACCATTAATAGTTTAATTAAACTTACACATACTTCAAAAACAGAGTGACAGAAAACATTAATTTTGGTTATAAAGGGCATGACATTATTAAAATGCAATTAAAAGCAACATTCACTTACAGTTAACAGCTAAAACAATTTAATTATTTAACACTGGATCGTCACTTGTGACTAACTTCACCTCTTTGATATGGGGATGCTCTTTGTCTCTGTTGATTGTTATGGTTCATTCCCTCCAGTTATGGGTAGCATTCTCCGGCAGCATTCTCGGATCATCATCGGCACCTTCAATCTGAATCCCCTGCTGGCTAGTATGCATTGTGAAGGATGAATATTGAACCAGCTGCTTTGCAGTAGTAACAGCTACCCTCCATGTAAATTGTGATTACACAGTGTATGTGAAAAGTTTCACCTAATCTGAAAACATTAGCCGAGGCTGTGCTTTCTCTTCAGGCACTTTGCATGATAAGATGCAATGTAGTATAAACATTAAAAACATGGATTCTGGACCTCAGCTGCCTGGTTTCAAATCAAGTTCCCTAATTTCTAAATGGGTGATCTCAGTTTTAAGTTTATGTGTCTCAGTATCTTTGTGTGGAGATGGGGATAGTAATGGGACTTACCTAATGGGGTAGTTTTTAGAGTTAGGTGAGTTAACAGATTTAAAGCACTTAGATTGTTGCTTGATATATAATAAGTGCTAAAATGTTATCTGTTATAATGATTGTTAACATTAAGTTATGAGAATAAAAATTAAGACCTTTAAGCATAATCTAAAAGAATAGAAGATAAAATAGGTAAAAATGAATGCCTTATAACAAGAAGTAATCTAGCCATCAGGAAATCCCTAAACCATATGAGAAAAGTTCCCTAGTCAATATCAAAACCGCCAGAAAAAATCATAAAGACATCGCTGGTACCTTATGAGCTTGCAGGATATGTTCCAATTGCACTTTAATATGTCCCCATGAACCTACATCTGTACTTTTATACAAAATGTATGCCACTTAAAATTTTGAATGCTCCCTACAAAGAAAAACATAAACTCTAATTACATGGAGCCTTAGTCAATACAGATTGACACCCTGCTGTTACAGATGAAAGAACTGAGGCACAAAAAGGTTACAAAAGAAGCAACATGTTCACAGCCAGAGAACTGGGAACAGAGGCAGCGGTAGAATGGAGGCCACTTAGCAACCAAGCTAATATTCTTTCTACTACTTGCATGTACCATTATTTTCATGGGTGAGAAACAAAGGTTACAATGAGCTAAGAAGTTGCCTTCTTGTCAGAGTCAGAGTTCTTAGAATCCAGCATTGACTGAAAGTTCTCCAGAGCTGGCAGTATGGGTGAGCTATTCAAAGTATTGTTGTATAGACAACAGAGAGACCACTGAGGAACAGTTGAAAGATAGACACAGAGGTCCGATGCACATTAATGGGACCATAGCATATTAAAGTAGTAAAAAAACACTTCCCTATTTTGGCTAGAAATAGGTGGTGGCTGTCAGAATATACTTATATTTCTAAACAGAAGATAGCTGAGAGTTTGTTTATGGAGAAGAGAAATTTGGAAATTAAGAGAGATTTTTGGTTCTAATTTGTAATGCTATCTTTTACTTCTTATATCGTTAAAAATTAAAATGCATAAAAATGCACAATTTTATTACTGGGCACAAAATGTATAAAGTTGCATTTTGTGACAAGAACAGCATAAAGGAGAGGGACAGACGGATATAGGCACAGAGTATGGCAAGCTATTGAAGATAAATTGGTACCAATATTAACAATTATAATTGATGTAGGATGTTAAATGTAATCCCCATGATAACCATAAAGAAAATATCTTAAAAAATTACAGAAAAGGAAATGAAAAATGATTTAAAATAGTTCATTATTAAAAAATCATCTAAAAAAATGGAAGGCAGTAATGGAGGAGAGACAAAAAAAAGATATGACTTACAAAAAAATAGTTCATAAAGTGGCAGCATTAAGTCTTGCCTTATCAGAAATTGCCTTACATGTAAATGATTAAACCCTCCAACTAAAAGGCAGAGATTGACAGAATGGATGAAGAAGCATGGCTTGATTATATGCTGTTTATAGGATACTCATTTTAGATCCAAGGACACAAAAAGATAAAAAGTGAAAAGCTGGAAAAATTGTTCCATGCAAATAGTAATCAAAAGAATGCTGGGGTAGCTATACTAATATCAGACAAAATAGACTTTAAACTTAAAAAAATAAAAAACTGTTACAAGAGACAAAGAAAGACATTGTATATAGATAAAAGGGTAAAGTCAACAAGAAGATATAACAATTATGGACGTATTTGCATCTCATAAAAGGGCCCCAAAATACATGAAGCAAATATTAACAACTAAAGGGAGAACCATACAGTTCTAAAATAATAGTTAGATATTTTAATACATCACTTTTATTACTGGATAGAACATCTAGACAGAAGATCAACAAGAAAATAGAGGACCTGAACAATGCTATAAACCAACTAGGTCTAACAAGCATATAAAGAACATGATACCCAGCAATAGCAGAACACACATTCTTTTCAAGTTTACATGGGGCATTCTCCAGGGTAGAGCATATGTTAGGACATAAGAAGTCTCAATAAATTTTAAAATATTAAAATGGTACAAAGCTACTTCTCTCACCACATTAGAGTGAAGCTAGAAATCAATTAAAGAAGGAACACCAGAAAATTTACAAATATGTGAAAATTAAACAGCACACTCTTAAACAACCAATGAGTTAAAGGAGAAATTACAAGGGCAATTGGAAAATACTTGGAATGAATGAAACTGAGGACACAATATAACAAAACTTACGGGATGCAGTGAAGGCAGTGCTCAGAGGGAAATTTATAACCATGAATGGCTATATTTAAAAAAAAGGAAACTTGCAAATGATAAACCTAACTTCACATCTTGAGGAACAAGAGAAAGAAGAGCAAAGTAAACCCAAAATGAGCAGAGGAAGAATATCGGATTAGAATGGAGATAAATGAAACATGGAATAAAAAAACAGTTGAGAGAATCAACAACAAAAAGGTTGGTTCTTTGGGAAAAAAATCAATAAAATTGACAAACCTTTAGCCAGACCGAAAAAGTTTTACAGGTTGCTATGACAAATATCATACAATTGGTGGGCTTAAATAATGAGAACTTATTGTCTAATTATTTCAGAGATTAGAAGACTTGTTTCCTTCTGTGTCAGTAGTGTGTTTATGCTAGCTGGTCAGTAATCCTCAGGGTTCTTTGGCTTTCCTGTCACATGGGTATGTCCTTTCCCTTTTGGGTTCCCATTGGCTTCTGACTTCTCCCTGTGGTCTTTTCTCTTTATGTCTGAATTTCTTCATTTATAAAGGACTCCAGTGATCTGGAGTAAGGCACAACCACATTCTGTTAGGCCACATCTTAAATAAAATTATATCTTCAAGAGATCCTATTTACAATGGGTTCATATCCACAGGAATTCAGATCAAGACCAAGAACATGCCTAAATTGACGTACAGAATTTCATTTCTGCAAGCAATTACCTAAAATCAGAAATGAAAACGGTAATATTACTACTGGCCTTACAAAAATTAAAGGGATTATAAGAGAATATTAGGAACAATTGTGCACCAATAAATTAGGTAATCTAGATAAAATGGAAAAACTCCTAGATCTACATAATTTAGACTCAAATTGACTCAAGAAGAAATAGAAAACCTCAACAAACTGACAACAAGTTCAGAGATTGACTCAATAATCAAAAACCTCCTACCAAGGAAGAGTCCAGAACCAGATGACTTCACTAGTGAATTCTATCACACATTTAAAGAACTAACACCAACCCATCTCAAACTCCCAAGAGAAGGGAAAACTTCCAAAACTATTCCATGAGGCCAGAATTACCCTGATATCAAAGCTTGATAAGACATCACAAGAAAATAAAATTACAGAACAAATTCTCTTGTGAATATAGATGCAAAATTCCTTAACAAAATACTAGCAACTGAAACTGGCTGCATATTAAAAAGAATATTCACTATGAACATGTGTGACTAATACCAGGAATGCAAGGGTGATTCACATATGAAAATCAATCAATGTAATACACCACATAAACAAAGCAAAAGAAAAAGATTGTCTCAATAGATGCAGAAGTAGCATTCAACACAATCTAGCACCCTTTTCTGATAAAAATCACTCAGGAATCTAGGAATAAAAGGGAACTTTTTCAACATGATAAGGTCCATTTGTGAAAAACCCACAGCTAATATAATAATCAAATGCAAAAGCTTTCCCCCTAAATATGAAAGCTTTCCTCCTAAGATCAGAAACAGGACAAGTAAGGCCAATTTCACCGTTCCTAATCAACATTGTACTGGAAGTTCTAGTCAGAACAATGAAGCAAGAAAAAGAATTAAAATTCATTTAAATTGGAAAGGAAGAAGTGAAACTTTCCCTATTTGAAAATGTAATAGGGAATATAATATATAATTAGATATATAAAATCCTGAAAAATCCTCAACAAAGCTACTAGAGCTAATAAATAAAATTCAGCAAAGTGACAAGGTACAAGATCAACATGCAAAAATCAATTATGCTTTTGTATACTAGCAATGAACAATCTGAAGAGTAAATTGAGAAAGCAATTCTTTTTACAACAGTATATAAAAGAATAAAATATCTAGAAATAAATTTAATCAAATATATAAAAGACATGCAATGAAATCTACAAAACATGGCTGAAATAAGTCCTATATAAATGGCAAGACATTCCATGTTCATAGATTGGAAAACTTATTGTTAAGATGTCAATATTATCCAAAGCAATCTAAAAATTCATTGCAATCCCTATTGAAATTCCAGGAATTTTTTTTTTTTCAGAAATGGAAAAGCCAATCCCCAAATTCATATGGAACAGCAAAGGGCCTGTCATAACCCAAGCAATTTTGAAAAAGATGAATAAAGTTGGAAGGCTCACACTTCCTAGTTTCAAATTATACTAAAAGACTATAGTAATCCAAACTGTTACTGGGATACAGATAGACATATAGACCAATGGAAGAGAATTGAAAATCCAAAAATAGACACACACATCTATGGCCAATTGTTTTGACAAACATTCCAAGTATACTTAAGAGTCTCTTCAACAAATAATGTTGAGAAGGCTGGAGAGCCACCGGCCAAAGAATGAAGTTTGATCCCTACCTCTCACATCATATACAAAATTAACTCAAAATGGATCAAGGACCTAAATATAAGAGCTAAAACTGTAAAACTTTTAGAAGATAAATAGGGTCAAATCTTCATGACATGTAATTTAATAATGGATTCTCAGTTATGACACCAAAAGCATGAACAACAAAAGAAAAATTAGGTAAGTTGAGGGAAGCAGATGTGGCTCAAGCAGTTGGGCACCTGCCTACCACATGGAAGGTCCCAGGTTTGGTTCCTGGTGCCTCCTAAGAAGACTAGCAAGACAGTGAGCTGACACAATGGTCTGATGTGGTGAACTGACACAACAAGATGATGCAATGAAGAGACACAATGAGGAAACACAATGAGAGACACAACAAGCAGAAGTGGAGGTGGCTCAAGCCATTGGGAGCCTCCATCCTACATGGCAGGCCCTGGGTTTGGATCCTGATGCCTCCTAAAAAAAAGGACTATGAGCACACAGCAAACAGACAGAGAGAGCAGACAGCAAGTGCAAAAACAACGAGTGGGGGTGGTGGGAATAAATAAATAAATAAACCTTTAAAAAATAGGTAAGTTAGACTTCATAAAATTAAAAAACTTCTGTACATCAAAGGATATTATCAAGAAAATGAAAAGCTAACCTAAAGAATGGGGGGAAATAGTTATAAACCATAAATCAAATAAAGGATTAGTATCCAGAATACAGAAAAGAATCTTTCAGCACAACAACAAAAGACAAACAATACAATTAAAAAATGAGCAAAGGACTTGAACAGACTTTTTCCCAAAGAAGATATACAAATGGTCAATAAGCATATGAAAAGATGCTCAACATCATTAGCCATTAGGGAAATACAAATCAAAACCACAATGAGATACTACTTCACACCCACAAGGATGGTTATTATTTTAAAAAATGGAAACTAACAAGTGCTGGAGAGGATATGGAGAAATTGGAACTCCAGTGAGTTGTTGGTGGGAATGTAAAATGGTGCAACAACTGTGAAAAGCAATATGATGGATTCTCAAAAATTTAAATATAGAATTACCACACGACCTGTCATTCCCACTTCCAGGTATATAGCCAAAGAAAGTTACATCAGGGACTCAAATGGATACTTGCACACCAATGTTTATAGCAGGTCTATTCACAATAGCCAAAAGGTGGAAACATCCTAAATGTGCATCAACAAATGAATGGATAAACAAAATGTGGCCCATACATGCAATGGAATATTATGTGGTTATATGAAAGAATGCAGTTCTGAGACATGCTTCAACATGGAAAAACCTTGAAAACATTTTGCTCAGTGAAAAAAGTCATACATATAAGGACAAATATTTTATGATGTAACTCATAAGAGACGTCTAGAAATAGCATACCCTCAGAGACAGAAAGTGGATTAGAGGCTACCAGGGAAAGGGGGGAGAGGAGAATGAGGACTGTGTGTTTGGTGTAAGTATGGAGTGTATGTAAATAAAATTGATTTTAAAAAGAGATCTTGGAGTAACCTACTGTAGCAGTTTGATTTTATTATGAATTTCCAAAAAAGGATTATGTTTGTAAACTGGTCTGTTTCTCTGGGCATGATACCCTTTGTTTATATTAGATTCAGCTGAGATGTCTTTGGTTAAATTATGTTAAGATTAGGGCTTTGATTCAACCAACTCAGGCTTGAGTCCCCCTGCCTTGGTGAGCTGATAGAAACAGACACTTACTCAAGGAGACACACAGAAAAAGAGACAAGAACAGAGAGAGAGCTCCACAGACACAGCAGAGGAGACAACTTTGATCCTGCAGCCCTGGGAAGAGAGATGAGCCATTTACCTGATAGTTTACAGCTGAGCCTGGAAAGAAACAAGCCCTATGCCAGCCTGTAACTGAGAGAGAGGAAGGCTGAACCCTTACAGTGATTCCTCACCATCTTGTTTCAACGCATAGCAACTGACTTGGGTGAGAAAGAACCTCTTATGGTACCTTGAGTTGGACTCTTTAAGGCCTTGTAACTGTATGCTTCTACCACAAATAAATACCTTTATAAAAACCAACAGATTTCTGGTACTTCGCATCAGCACCCCTTTAGCTGACTAATACACTTACTGAAAGAATATGTATATAAAATTTATATTCCGATGCATGAAAGTTGTTAGTCAGTGATCCTCAATACACAAAGTCTAAAAATGTGGCAGGTCGAAAAGGACTTTAGATTGGTATACTTCACAGAAATACATGCTCATAGATTTTTAACTTGGATTTTATCCATTTTTCATAGTTGAGCTAGAACCTAGGGGCAGAAGAGCTTCTTCATTAGGTCTCTTTTGAATGGGTTTCATTAATAAGCTAGCATTTACTAAGCGTTTTTTAATGTGTCTTCAGGAACAATCAGGGTCCTGTTTCCTCACTTCACTATGCCCTGCATATGTTCATACTTTGCTTGCAATTAGTTATGTAGACCTGCCCACACTCTGAAACCCCTTTGGAAGCTGATTCTTTTATACTAGCAATCATTGACCCAGCTTTTCTCAGTACTTGGATCCATTTTTTGCACATTGCTCACACATGTGACTCTGTCCAGATGCTTTCTTTATGCTATACTTTTAAGCTGGATCCTTGACCCCTTTCCCTTGCCCTCCTAGAACTCCTCCCTTTCCAGGACCCGACCTTCTCTAAGTTGCTTGCAACTTCCTGTCTAGCTGATATGGCAGGCCATGCTCCATTACTTCACCTGCCTGTGTGATCAGATGTATCATATGCAAAATGCCCTGGTGGGGGGAAGGTGACACACAAGATATAGCAAAGAAAACAAACAAACAAAACAGGACCAACTGACATGGAGCATACATAAGACAGAAATACATGAAACAATTAGATAATCAAGCAGGCTTATTAAGGTACTCAGCAGCAAAAGATGGCAAATAAGCATTAGAAGAGTTGTAGAAAAGAGTGATAGGTACAGGTTAGCTACATTGAGGGGAGGGGGGATGAGGGGCTCTCAGAGACCATAGGACTTGTATTAGCATCCAAAAGTGCTCACAGTCTTTAGACAGAAATGCCATAGAGAAACAACAAGAATTAAGGCATAGAGACAAAAATGAACATGGGGTGGGGTGGAAGAAAGAAAGAGGGAAAGGAGACAGATGAGAGTAAATAAAAAAATTGATATTGGAAAGGATTAGTTAAAGTAGGACAAGGTAAATGGGATATTTAATGACATGACTTTCTCTTTAGTTATTTTTAAATCATAATCTAAGAATAAAATAAAATAATAAAAACTCATGCCAATAGAGCTCCAACTGTGCTTTGCGAGTAGCCCAAAGCTATTCCAATGTGGATTTCTCCTGTAAAGTCCTTCTACCTAATGGATACAGCAAAAGGGTGGTAATTAATTAAAATATGAGTTAAATTATGGAGTTTCCTGGCTGTGCTATCCTCTCTCACTTTTCCTTATTGAGTGCATATAACCATTACAATTGACTGCACAGCCCAATTTCTAGCACATGAGGCTGGGTTAACTGATTTAATTTCACCCAGATGATCTTGCCAGCTCACTCAGTGAATCAAACAATAATCCTTTAGTTAGCAGATCAATAAGAAATTAAGAAGCAATTAACAAGTAATGAAAAAAACCTTAAAAATTTACATTGACCTGGCAGTAAGGTTTTTCCCTCCCAGAAAATCCAGCTTTAAAAACAATCAAACCCATTTTACTATTCTTGCAAGCTTCCTGTTGGTGTGACAATTTTCAAAATAAAAAGTTAAAGAAAAATAACCCAAAATATAAATAACTTTAAATTTTAAAACTCAAACAACAAACAATACAATTTTATTTATATTGGGATATAAAATATAGTCTCTGCCCACTGATTCAAGCAAACAGCTAAATGGACACAAATGTAGTTTATGGAAATAGCGGTGACTATGTAGGGCTGCTATAGAATAAGAATCAGTTTTCCAAATAATCATTTCATTTGTGGCACAGAGGCAACATTTCAAAATTAAAACTGTCACTTTCAGCTAAGATCATTTCAGCTCCAACTGCTCTTGGAATAACCAAAGCTTATATACAATATTTATTTACTTCATCTACAAAAACAAAAGCAAGATTAAAAATAAATAAATAAACAGCAACCCTTCATATGGTATCCAGTTACTATCTTTCTCAGGTCTATTAATTATAGTGGCAAGCTGGGAAGTAGAAATATGAGCTAGAGCCTTATTTCTCCAACCAAAATGTTGGTTAACTTTTGATAAATTGTTTAACCCCACTATGTCTTTGGATCCACCTCTGTTTAAACAGTGAGCAAAAATTGTTGCTTACCTATGTCTGGTGCAAGTGAGTGAGCACAAATCTATTATGTACTCTGTATAGAGATATTGCTATCAGAGTTGTTACCTAGGTTCTTGGCTTCAACCTGAGAAAAAATTCAAGGACAAGCCACCAATTAATCAGGTAAGCAAAGAATTTATTGGCGGGTAAAGTAAGAGAAAGAAAGTACACCTTCAGAGTGGAAGATGGGCATTCTCAAGGGAGAGAAATGTGAAGTTCTGCCCTGGGGTCACCTGTTTTATGGGGGTACAGGACTCCAGGGTCTGCACTGATTGGCAAATTTGAGACGGAAACTCTATTGGGTGATCTGATTCTCTTAGGGGTTTAGGGATTGCTGTCTGGTGGTGACTGGCTTCTGGCTGCTGCCCACGAGCTCTGCAGGGCATGTTGGCTGGAGGTGATTGGCCTTTAGTCACTGTCCACTAGACGTGAGGTAACCTGAAAGTGGGTGGGGGGTTGTGGTGGAGCCCCTCTTGCCCATCCCCCTTTCCCTCCATAGAATGATGTTGCTGGCTCCCTTCCGATAACGTAGCCCCTGGGTATATGCAGTGAGCCCCTTCCTAACTTGCTTATGTGTCAGCAGGCTGATGCGAGCCAGCAGGCCATTGCCTCAGCCTGTGCAAGTCAGCAGGCCATTGCCTCAGTTTCTGTTTGTGTGGCTTATTAGGTTTTCTGTCCCGTTCCTCCTTAGGTCCCTATTCTATCCTGCCACAATAAGGTGTGACAATGAAACAGTGTGATTTTTCAAGCAAAACTTTAATTCAAGTATCAAACCTACTAATAAAAACCTACTGGAAGAAATACTTTGAGTAAAAAAAAATATTTAAAACTTCCTTAAATATTTCCCTTTGGGGTGGGAGGAGAGGGAATCACACATAACAACAACTAACACAAAATCAAAACAAATGGAGGCAAGAAATCAAATGAAAAAAAATTCAGTTTGTCTTTTAAAGAAAATGCTAGGATGAAGATAGCAGGTCTTGAGGCTTGTATTCAAGCAGGTACCCCCATTGTGCACTGAGGCTTTAATTTTCCTGCTTAGGAATAAACCAGCAGATAGTTACGAAGCATTAACTGTTTTATGGTCACTCGATGCTGTGGGGGCATGCTGCAGAAGGTGCTGACATTGGATGAAGTATTGTATACCATAAATGACGGCTTCCTTTTCTGATTTAAAGGTCTTTTATTAGACAATATATGTCATCTTTTCTTTATGTTTCGCACTTAATCCTTCAAATAGAGAGGTATTATGAGGGAAGCTGTGTGGGGTGCTTAAAGACCTGCAGACCATCAGTAATGCAATTAAAATTGGCATTTATAAAAGCATATTTTGATTCCTAATCCTGTTTTTACAAGTGCAAAATCACATTAGAAAACAATGTGACGCTAATTAAAGCTTTGTCACCCATAAGACCTTAGTGAATTGCATTTGTAATAGGCTCTGATGCAGAAGCAATTTCTGCTGGGGAAACTTAACCAGAATATGTGACTACATTTCTTGTTACTCTATTAAAATCAATGCTAGAGTTGTGTATATTACTGTCGTGTTTCTATCTGTAAACTGAGTTTGAAATGTCATGTCATCTAAAGTTAAATTCAAAAGCTGAAAAAAATATTGCATTGTATTTGCATATTAAAAAGCAATCAAAAGGCCAGGGATACTATTTATTTTCCTGATAAGGATTAAGTGGATTGATTGAAGAATCAACATATACTTCAGATCATATATGAATCCCACCTTGGAAAAACAAATGTGGCTATTGGGAAAGAAAAAAACTAATTGGTTCTTGTTCCTGTGTTTATATAAGAGTTACCTATAGGGTTTTGAAATCTGAATGAAATAGTTTTTTAATCATACATAGTGTACTGTTAAGAGTTTTTCCAGGAATCTTCAATTCAGACCTAACCCACTTACACCAATTAGTAATTAGTAAAATCCCTGATATAATTGGCACTCAAACATAAATGTCAGCTCAGTTCCTCTTGATTCCAGGAGCCATCACTAGGGCTCTGATTGGGGAGGGAGGAAGAAACCATAAGGATTGGAATCTGAAACTATCCAGAGCTTCCCTTGACCTTTAGAAATGGTCACTAACAACATTACTTAACAGCTACGTTGGTGTAGATGTCTGTCTGTGCAATTTAATTAGCCCTGGGACCATGCCATTTTTATATTGAAAATCTCACTAGAGTAACAAGTAAGTAAGCCCATAGCATTTTTGATGACTTACCCAAAAAGCACAGTTTCAACCACCAAGAATAGATTTAATGTGGCCTGGAGGAAGCAAATCGGATATGGACAATTGATAGCTATGAGTAATTATAAGGAAGTAAACTCTTAAAGTTTCTCAGAAACTGGTAACTGCATTATTAAAATTATTTCTAAATATTCAGATATGAATCCTTGAGCTTTTATTTCAACATGTGGGTATAGATAAACATCTAAGCAATAAAAGAGAATCCACTCCACTGTGTAGTCCAAAAACATTCTCTCTATATATATAGCTTGATCATGACAAATCACAGAAATGGGTAAAGGGAGATACAAAATTTGAAGAAGATGAAATGACGTAACTTGGGACTGAAATGCACACAGTAGATAGGACAGCAAACAAATGCCACCCAAAGTGGTCAAAATAAGGAGGAAACAGTAGATACAATTTATAAAGAAGGCCAAAAAGGTCAGGGCAGGAGGGACAATAGTGCATTAGGGACTGTGAATTAGAGAGATTTGCACAAGGAAATAAAAATAGCCAAAGATTTAAGGCAATGTATGAACAATAGATGAAAAAGAAAGAAAACATCAAATGACTAAGAAAGAAATGCTCTACGGTGAGATGAAGGAGATAGTGCAGGGAAAACTAGGCATGAGACCAAAGAAGAAAAAAGTGCACGTTTCCTCTGGTGAGGGAGTGGCGGCCATTGAAAACATAATCCATAATTATAGAAAACCCAATAAACAAAGTGAATATAAAGAGAAGGAGAACTGGAATTAGGAAAAGGAAATTATGTGGCTATTTCCTCCCCTTTAAAGCTACATTGCTCTTTCTTTTGTATTCTGCTTTTCTCATCCTTTTATTTCTCTTCAAGAGGAACAAACAAGCAAAAATAATTTACAATCATAGATTATCAGTACCCACAGTCCATCTGTTTAGTTTAACCACGACAGAATGTGTGAGAGTGTTTGTATTTGGGAGAGGCGGGTGGGCACTATTATGAACCAATGAAACAATCCAATGTATAAAACTCAGATTCTGTTCAGTAATAAATTCCGGTCTCTATGTTATAATCCTGCTTGAAAATGCTCATAGGAATTCAATTTAAAGAATCTC